>CAUZXS010000167.1:5000-50000 GCA_963585895.1 Sepioteuthis lessoniana
TATATATATATATATATATATATATATATATAAGCAGGGGAAATGTATGGTGTACAGAGACATCAGCAGAATCTCATTTTAAAGAAATATTCTGTCAGAGTATATTTCCCCCACCCAAATCTAAGGTGGCTACAGTGGATAAATAACTCTAAATTTCACGCTTCTAAAAATCCAGAATTTCTCATATTCACTGCACTATAACCTTTATATATATATATATATATAATTATTATTATTATTATTATTATTAAATTGAATTAACTTAGAGGCCTATAGCGAAATAATAATTATTTGAGTCTAATTAATTTCAAAGTAAAACTTCATCGACAGAGATTTTTTTTTTTTATAAATGAACAGTGTTGGATGTTTGAATTTTTGGAGGGACGTTCAAAAAGATTGAACATCCAGCATCGTGTTCATATATAAAAAAAAGTTTCTGGCGATGAAGTCTTACTTTGAAATTAATTATTTCGCATTGCAATGGCCACCTAAATTAATTCAATTCAACAAAATAAAATAAATTGAGCAATGCTTCAAGCAAATTACCAAATACTTATATATATATATATATATATATAATAAAGATAAGTGGAAAAGTGGATAAACAAAAATTGACTACGGATTCAATGATAATTAGTTCTTTATTGAAAAAAGAACTTCTTCAGAATAAAGAATGAAATATTATTGAATCCGTAGTCAGTGTTGGTTTATCCACTTTTCCACTTATTTTTATTATGTCACATTTAGCTAAATCTACCGTTTCTCTCTCTCTCTCTCTGTCTCTCTCTCTCTCTCTCTATATATATATATATATATATATATATATAGCTTTTCTTCCATTTAGGTTACAGATATAATAGCACTGTGAATTTATATATATATATATATCAGCTTAGATCTAGTACTCCTGTAGAATTATATGAAATTTCTCGTATATTCTATTAATGAATAATTCTAAATACATTGTCTCTTTACTCTAACCAGATATAACTGATATACATATATATATATATATATATATGTGTGTGTGTGTGTGTGTGTGTGTGTGTGTGTGTGTGTGTGTGTGTGTGTGTGTGTGTGTGTGTGTGTGTGTGTGAGAGAGAGAGAGAGAGAGTGAAAAGAGAGAGAGTATATATGCGTGTGGGGCTGTTTGTGAGGGGGTGCGCGCGGGCTTACGCACGAGTCCGACACCAAGTACGTGAGATATTTTTAGAACATGTTTCATACTGCAGAGGTCGCTGACGCTGAAGTGTTTTTGGCATCATCTAGTGGTGTTATTAAAAAAATGAAAAAAGAAAAAGTGGAACAGCAAAAGCAAATGTCTACTGTGGTCAAAGAGGAGGGAAAAAAAAAGGCAACAAGCGGTCGCCTGCCGATATTTGTCGGTTTATTCTCCATTTTATTTTTATTTCGGGAATAAACGATGGACATTTGATACGGTTGTCAGAATGATACAATTATGTCTTCCAGAATGAGAGTAGCAAGGGGCGGAGAATTAAAAGATACGAATTGAAAAAAGAGGCAAGTTTGTACACAGGTGGTGCTGGAGGATGGGGCAATCGGCACGTGATCTCAATTATGGCTGATATGGTGACCATTTGACGCGAGAAGTATACACGCGTGAAGAGAGAGAAAAATAAAGAAACGTAGATTATGGCAGTGAAGGAGTCAACTACAGAGAGAGAGAGAGAGAGAGAGAGAGAGAGAGAGAGAGAGAGAGAGAGAGGAGTCATAAAAATTTTTACACATAGAAACTGAAATTAACTAACAAACTCAGGAAGTTATTAATTTTTTACTAGTTTTTCTTTTATCTCCGATCTATACTTTTTAGATCGTTATTCTTCGACCGTTAAGATAGCAGCATTGGTTGGAAATAAATAATTGGACTCTGACATGATTTAAATGTACATTACTTATCACTGGTCAACACAGTTACCAATTAACAACCGTTGACAATACAATAACTAATTGACAACCTTTGACAACAGTTACCAATTGATAACAGTTGACAACACAGTAACCAATTAGATACCTTTGAGAACACAGTTACCAATTAACAACATTAGACAACACAGTAACCAATTGACAACATTTGACAACACAGTCACCAATTAAAAACCGTTGACAACACAGTTATCAATTGACAACATTTGATAACACAGTTATATATTAACAACAGTTGACGACACATTTACCAATTGAAAACCTTTGATAATACAGTCACCAATTAACAACCTTTGACAACACAGTTATTAATTGATAACCGTTGACAATACAGTTAACAATTAACAACCATTAACAACAACATTATCAATTGAAAACCTTTGACAATACAGTTACCAATAAAATGGCTTTTACAACACAGTTATCAATTGACAACAGTTGACAACACAGTTCCCAATTGAAAACCTTGGACAAAACGGTTACTAATTAACAACCTTTGACAACACAATTATCAATTAACAACTTTTGATAACAGAGTTACTAATTAACAACCTTTGACAACACAATTACCAATCTACAACCTTCGACAACACAGTCAACAATTAAATAGCTTTTGCAACACAGTTACCAATTGATGACCTTTGACAATACAGTTACTAATTGACAATCTTTGACAGCACAGTTACCAATTGACAATCGTTGACAATACAGTTACGAATTGACAAAATAGTTATAAATTTCTCCAGAAACGCATAATGATTACTTAAAAGTCATACAATAACGACCTGATAGCGCCGGCAAAGCTGGTAAAAACACAATTTAAACAAATTTTACAAAGGCAAAATTGACAATAATGTTTAATCTAAGAAATTCAAAGACTCTTACATCTAAATGCCCGGAAGTTTTTTGAAGTTCTGTGATGAATTATTTCAATGAATCCAGATATTTTTCAGACAGTTGTTTCAGCTAAAATATCTTTCAATGGGAATGCTAAAAGAAAGAAAATAAGAAAAAAAAAGCAAATTTCTTAGAATATATCAATTGAAATATAATTATATCTAGCAGTTAAACATCCTAATTCAAAACATTAATGTAAAATGTTGATGAAAAGCTTTGATAGAAACTGCTATTTCCAAAATTAGTTTTATGAGATATTTTTCTCTGGTCAGTCGTATCTGAAGATGTCCTCGCAATATATTCTCATTACATTAAAAGTGTTAAGATCAGATTAGACGTAAAATAATACCTACAAAATTGGAAAAATATTTCACACCCCCTAAACTCAAATGTGTATGGTGTCCAATTATAAATATAAATGAATAAATAAACTATATGCCACATAATACTCCTTGTTAGATCTTCCCACCCACACACAAATGTCTGTTGGTGCCTAAAGTCCAAAGTGGTCCGGCGCTGAATTTTGTCAGCGTGAGGAGACATGTTTTTTATTGCATCTGAATGCTTCATTTTTATTGCATCTGAATGCTCCATTTCTTCTATCCGGTAATAGAGAGTGGTGGGTGGAGGAAATGATGCGAAAAGAAAAAAAAAAGAAAAGTTTGCGTCGTAATGCAATGGTTGAAAAATGGGTCTCGATTAACATTTGAGCACGGTCCTCATGACTGTAGCTCTGCGGCATTTTAATCACAATAAATATCAGCAAATACATCAATACATGTATTGAGTACGCGTGCTTTTCTAACATGAATGCATGCTTGTCTGAACAGACTGATACATCTCTCTCTCTCTCTATAAATATATATATTGTGACGGTGCCATTAAATATTTATTCCAAGACGGGAGTTTATTTTTCGCACGTGTGAAGTTGGGGCAGTCTGGCACTTGATCCCTTTCAGAATAAGACCAAGTTAAGAGTCCTTTCTCGGGTATATGGGAACTGGCAGATAATGTGGGGGTTAATTTGGGGCTAGACTGACCGCCGCTGGCAAGGGGTTTCCATTTTTCAAGTTCACACACACCCACCAGGCCACTACCTCTTCCTATCCCAAGGATAATGGAAGATATGGGCCTCTAGGTTTAGATATAATATTGTTATTTATTGTACTCGACAATTTCAATTTCCCGTATAATATTTTAAAACGCGAATAGGACATTTAGCAAGAATAAATTGAGGTGAATGAAGCTGAAAAGGAACATGCAAAAGACAACTTGATAGGCAGACAGCACAATGAATAAATTTCGACACGAGGAGAGATATAAAATATAGCAAGGTTTTCAATACATGCGGACACACATATTCAACGTGTCGGCTATATTATCAGCGAATAATATCAAAAATACAAATGTCTTTCTTCCTTATTCTTTTCTTTCTTCCTTCTTTAAATTGAGAGAGAGAATATGTAATTGCAATACGTAGGAAGGGTGCAGGGAGAAAACAGTCTTAAGGTTATCTTTTTGACAGGTTCCTTCTGAGAGTATTTTCTTATTTACGGGCAAGCGGGATTTTATATAGCTTGGCTTGAAGGCGTCTGTCATCTTCTTGTCCAAGATTCTTTCATTTACCCTGGAATTTTGGTGGCAGTTTCAATACATCCGGTCACTCCAACTGCTGTCCAGAAACCCGGTTCTGCTTCTTCGCACGGAGTTTGGTATGAGATTCGCCCGTCCGTTCACGGTGACCTCCGTCCTCAAAACTAATTTCTTTCTTTTCTATTTCCGCTGACGAAAAGGGTGCTACTTCCGCTTTAGGGTTCTAGCCAATCATTTAGCCTCTTTCTTCTTCCTTCACCCTGGCGATTCGTTCGGACAACTATATGTCCCTATACCCCCTTCTTTATCCATCCGGTCACAGAGTGCAAACATCTGTTGGCTTTCATTCTGACCTGAATTTGTTACTTCGGCCACGAGGAATTGACCTACATTCCTTATTCCTCTTTTAACGGTCAGTTTTTGGCGGCCCGTTAATTCAAACACGGAGGGGTAGGGGAAATTTCTTATTTCTCTCCTCTCAGTGGTAGACCACGTGACAATATATATATAAAGGTCTGGTTTATCACTGGAGTTTGAGTGACTACAAGTCTCCTCAAATTTTCAGTACTCTTCTCAGTATTATGGCCGATCTTAATAAAACCATAGTTTGAATGGTCTCCGCTCGTCCTCTTATTTCCAAGTCCTCAAGTCCCTGTAGCAATCCTTTGGTGACTGTACCAAGAGCACCAATTGCAACTGATTTCACCGTTACCCTCATGTTCCACTATTTGACTTAAATGAATAGCTTGAAATAGAAATGTGTTTAACAATTAAACTGTGTACTTACGCTAAACTGAATTATTTGAAATAAAACTGTTTATTTGTATAAAATGGATTTAGCATTCAATAACCTACAAATGTTGATATGTCGTAAAACCCAAACAAAACCTTTTTAAAGAGCCAGAACTCATTTGTTTGCACACAGTTAAATGGTTTTAAATATAGTAAATGATAGTTATTTATTTGACTCATAGGTGGAATCCTAACAAGTACTGCTACTCCGGGTCAGAATGGACCTGGAAGTCATGGCAATAAAGAGTTACTTCACATTTTCCATATCTCCAGGGTTGGGGCCTCACCCTCAGATGGTTTAGTACCATATTTAAGACACTCATTAGGACGTTTTACTCCTCCAAAGACATGCCGTAGGCATATTCTACAGCCCCAGCCGACTGGGTTAAAATATTCCATATGTAATTTGTAATTAAAGCATTGTTTATAGTTGCACCTTTTTCAAAGAAATCAACAGTGATGGGTTTTTTATGTTTCAGAAGACTGTTATTAAGACCTGCTTTACTAACTGCCACGATTGGAACTTTTTCTTTACCGGATAGTCAGGACTGTCTTTTAGCCATGATGTAATCATGTTTTTACTGAAACTTGCTTCGTCGTACACGTCACACAAAACTCACATGGTTTGCATTTCTTAGCAAAGAAAATTTGATGAAAGACTTCTCTTCAAACCTGGAGAACTCAGATTTAGCACCATTTTGAATATATATATATATATATATATATAATTTTTTATGTTATATATATATATATATATATGTGTGTGTGTGTGTGTGTGTGTGTGTGTGTGTGTGTGTGTGTGTGTGTGTGTGTGTGTGTGTGTGTGTGTGTGTGTGTGTTACTTAATGTTAAACAACAAGAAATAATAAAATCAAAATGTATTTTTGAAAAATTAAACCGCAAGAGACTGCAGCCCCAAGCTATAGGATAGGGTGCTTAGAGAGTCCAAGAATATTTCATATTCGCTTCCAGACATTACTCTCTGATTTCAATTAGAATATTGTGGTCAGGACAATATCCCGATATCTGCGGCGAAGACCACGTATTTTGCTACCAAGTCAAAATACTGCAAGAAATGGTGTATTTGCATAAATTCGGTTGGATCAAACATTGATAATCTGTTCTACAAAATACGGTGCAATCTCTTTTGAATATAAATCGTCAAAAATAACATAAATGGTGTAATCCCAATGAAAAGCATTTTCTATAAGATAGTTAAAGGAATAAAGCAACATATATTTATAAGATAAATTTTTTTGGTCAAAATTGTCCCAGTTGATTTCTGAATGCGACATTCATCTGATGATGACAAGAGAGCAGACCAATTTGTGTTGAAAACAAGCTGAGAGGAAAATATAAACATTAACAAATCATCAAGTCATTATGCTACTAAATCTTTGAACTTAAACAATTGTTCGAAGTAACCGATGAAAGTTTAAAGAAACAATCTCTTTTAGTAGAGTCGTGACAGGCAGCTGATAAACTCATCATGTATATATCGCTATGAACGACACTGAATGTCTGTTCGAACACGTGTGTCACTAATTTCTGGCTCTGTCTGTTTGACACGTATACGCAGCCACACAGAGAAAACACAAAGCCTACATCGTTTCCTTGCTGAGTGTAATGATGACTCAGTTACACGTGCTTAGAAAACTATTTGTCCACGATTCCAGCGATTGTATGTTGACGTTAGATCGTAAAGGCGCACTTAAAACAATTCAGTCGTGTTTCATTGAAAAAACAAAGCAAAGAAAAAAAGACGAAACAAAATTAAAAGCAACGGAAACCCAACCACCGAAAATTATAATCGTATTTATACTCATTTGGCCTGTCAGAAATCAATGGTGGACATTTAGAGGTTTTAGGGAATCAATCGCTTTAAAAGGTTGAATATAAGCGAGATGAGACGAGGCAAGAATGGGAAGGGGAGAAGTAGAGGAAAAAGAAAATTAACGGATGTGGGGAAAGAATGAAGATATTTTTAGAAATATGGTGGGGGTGGAATTTACAGGGTTAGAAATAAGGCTGAGATAAAGTTGTCGTTTAGAATTTGAATGGTTACAAAATAACGAAACGAATTAAAAGAAGGAAATCTTAGAGATTGTAAGAATAAGTGTAATATGAGGATAGCGAAGAACAACTTTAAAAAACGATGAGTGAAGCATCCAAGAAACACGGAGATAGTTATGGAGAAATTCTAAAAATTTTGGAGATTTGTGGTAAGATTCCCCAATTGAAAAGACGAGTTATAATTTTTAAATTAAATCAAGAAAAATGTCCTGGTGCCGGAAAAAATAAATAAAAAAACCATTTGCCAAGAGGAAAATCGCGGTTAAATCAATCTAAAATCAATAGTCGGCTTATACTCGAGATCGATCGATTAAAAACTATACACGGTCAAACAATGGACATTCGTGAGTACATTGAATCTGAGATTCCAAGGAAAGAATATGCATATAAAACTTCATGGTTGAAATGTTTGTCTTGAAATAATTAAATGAAAGAAGAAACGAGAGAAAAAAAAAAAAAAGAAGAGAAAGAACAAAGAGGTAAAACAAAAACGAAAAAGAAGTTTAAGAGTTGGATACTGAATGATACAAACTAGAAGTACTTCCGGTTTGTAAGAAAGTCATTAATAAATGTGACTTTTTGTTCTTTATCATTAATAAATTTTAGGATAAATATTCGTATTTAAAGGACTTTTATTTGGAGTTGTTTTTTTAATTGTTTATTTACAAATGGATACGGCCTTGTTTGTATTGAGTGTGAAAGACGCAAGACGGCTTCTGGTTCGATCTGAGATCTCAGATACCATTGAAAACCCTAAAAATTAATAGATATTTCAAGCAAATATTTAATTCAATTACTTTTTAGACTTGGAACAGTAATAATAACGAAATCAGTTTTAATGAGATTCTAAGCATTTTTTTAATAAAATAGATTATTTCTTAACAAGACACCTGACTACGACAAACAGATTCCCAGAGCGTTTAAGAAGAGACATACCAATCTGCTTCTAATAATGATTACCAAGCGAGTGAGTTACTGACGCTGGTACCAGAGACCAAAATTCTTTTTACGTCTTCACACAGCTTTGACATTAGTAAACAGTTGCTACTAACAACTTTATTAAAACTGAAAATCTGTAAATGTTCATGAAATATAATTAAATAAATCTATAATCATCTTGGGAATTTACAATAAACAAAAACGAAAAATTTCAAGTTTAGATGGAGAATTTTGAGGCTTTTGAAAGGTACCAATTAAAAGAAACTGCAAATATAGCGTCGTACATTGGCCTGTTCAGAGTTCCTTGATTAATGTAATGATTAGCAAGTTTGACTTGTAAACCTGCAATAGTGAGTTTGAGTCTCATTGGTTGTCCCATTCATTCGGCCTTGTGCCACATCTAAGCAAAAAGCTTAGTAAATTACTACACAGGCCGGTTCACGGACCATGACAGTAAGAATTCGTTAGTGTCATCGAAAGCAGAGTAACCACTGATAATTGAATGTTAAAAAAATAAGGTATGATACGAAAAAAAAAAATACGTTAAAATATGATACGTTAAAAAAATAAGGTATGATACGAAACCTCCAAAGGTGAATGAATACGTTGTCATGTGTTAAATGAATAATCACCCTAGGAAATTCAAGAATCATATTTTACAAAATGTATATCCCATTTTCCTAATTTATTAAGCATCAACAAAGACAAGGTGAATGTTTCCATTTATTTGCTTAAAACTCTTATAATCCACCAAAAATATAATTTTGATGATTAAAACAGATAATTGGAATCAAATAACATATCGCACGATGCACGTATACCCTATTATATCGTTCTATACTGAGGTGAATATATATTACAGTTGATGTCACAAAAAAAAAAAATTTAATTAAAAATGTAAGTTCACTTATTTGGATTTTAGATATTGAACATATGTTAATTATTCGGTTTTAACGTAGCTGATATTTTATTGCAATGATCACACAGATTTCAAGAACTTTTTTTCCGGTGGCAACGATTATTATTCTTATTATTTTTCGCCAATTAATTACGCCATGAGTTTTCCACACCAATTTTTATTAGTGATCTTTCAGGTCTCCAAGACCATTCAAAAAATTCATTTTTTCTCTCCTTATGAGTTTTCAAACCCATTTTAATTGGTAATCTTTCAGGTCTCCAAGACCGTTCAAAGAATTCATTTTTTCTCTCCTTATGAGTTTTTCAAACCAATTTTGATTGGTGATCTTTCAGGTCTCCAAGACCGTTCAAAGAATTCATTTTTTTCTCTCCTTATGAGTTTTTCAAACCAACTTTTATTGGTAATCTTTCAGGTCTCCAAGACCGTTCAAAGAATTCATTTTTTCTCTCCTTATGAGTTTTTCAAACCAATTTTAACCGGTGAACTTTCACGACAGCAAATCTCCTCAGATCTGCAGGACTCTTCGAAATATTCTAGCTGATTTCAACAGTGCTGTGGTCTCGATTCTTTCCCTGATATACAATTCCCCTAGTCTCTTTTCTATGATTTTGAGGGACCGTTCCAAGTACATCAGTTACAACTGGTGTCACAGTTACTCTCTTATTCCACAACCTTTTCTGCTCTTGAGCCAAGTATTTCTTTCAATTTCGCTCTATGGTCCGCAGAAGCGGCGAAATCCATAAGATGATAAGTTATCTTCTTATCATTAATTAACGCTAACTTTGATATTCTTATTGCTATTGGATGATCCGTTTCTATTTCAAAAATCACAGAAAATTTTATGCATCTGATTTTCTACACATATTCCGTTTTTTGCATATACCACTTGTCAATATGATCGAATTTTATTCTCTTGCACGATTCCCTGTGGAATACTGTTTCCACCAGTCATGCCTCGTCTTGTTATTCTTTTGGGTCGTCATGCCTAGTCTTGTATTCCTGTTATATAATTGCGGAAGGATTTTTTTTATATTATCATTTTTCGTTGGTTATATCTTATCATTCGGTTGGTTAGGTGCACACATTGAGTGCAGGTGTTCACGCTCACGCTCACGCGGGGAGGATGTGACAATCACAGATGTCATAATAAAAACCCCGGATAGGAAATAGGACTGGGGATGTGAATGACTTCATGCCCGGAAGCGATGGGCTGGGATTCTTGGGTATTTTGAAAAAAGCCATTAGTTGAGATTTGAACCTAGACGAGACCAGTTAGGTCTAGGGTGTGCGCCGCGCGTTGTCGGGTCAGATGGATCTGTCAGCATAGTAAAAATTGTGTCTCTCTCTCCTCGTGTTGAAAACCTAAAAGTCAAGAAGGTAATAAAAGTTTCGTACCTGAACCAAGAGCGTCGTCAGTGTTTCGCGTGTTTCGGGATTCCTATCCATGTGAATATATTATGCATCTGTAGATTTTGGCCCTATACTACATTCCTTTTGTTGTCAGTTTACTGTTATCACTTATTATCTGATTAATCATTTCATTTCTTGCACAATTCCCACAAATCCACTCACCATGCCTAGTCTTGTTATTCTTTGGGGTCAGTCATGCCTAGTTTTGTATTCCTTTTGCTGTCAGTTTATTGTATTCACTTATCATGTGATCAACCGTTTCATCTCTTCTCCATAAAACTTACACTTGCTATCCCTCTGCATATTATCAATTTTCCCTTTTACGTAATTGGTTCTTATGGAAATATTTTATGATGCTATTAACAGATATTCAGATCCTCTCTTAATGTTTCCTCTTCTTAGCCATATTCAGATCATCTCTTGGGCAATTTCATTAGTTTATCGCTTAAAGTATCTCTTCAGTTTTGTTGCCATTTTTATTTTCAAGATTTTGATGTTTTACTTTTTGTCCTTGGGTTAATTCTATTGATATTGCTGTTCATGGCTGTTGTAATTAATCTTTCATTGCGTTTCTTTTTTTTTTTTTTTTTTTTTTTTTTTTTTTGTATATTCCTCGTCCTTGAGCTGTTGCATCTACGCGATCCTCAATGATAGCAAAAACCTCTTTCAATTTTTTTCATCATCCTTGTTCTTTGCTCTATCTATACGAATTTATCTTTTGTCTATTATTATTATTATTATTATTATTTTACTCCTTTGGGGGGGGTTCACACCACCGTTAACTGAACGCTTCTCATTGGAGTTTGAGTGATAGCAAGTCTCCTCAAGTCTTCATGACTCTTCTCGGTATTCTGACTGATCTTAATAATGCTGTAGTTCAGATGGTCTCCACTAGTCCTCTTATTTCCAAGTCCTCCAGTCGTTTGACCAATTTTTGGGGAATTGTTCTAAATGCACCAAAGACAATTGGTATCTCCCTCACCTTCATATTCCATAGTTTTTACTTCTCTAACAAAGTCAATATATTTATCTCTTTTTTTCACTTTCTTTTATTTTCACTCTGTGGTCTTCCGGGGCGGCAAAATCCACGAATCGGAAGATCTTTTTTTTTTTTTTTTTTTGCATTTGACTATCACTGGTCGTCTGGCCGAGATTAGGTGATTCGTTTGTATCTCAAAATCGCAGAGAAGTTTGTGCGTCTCATTCTCAAGGACGGATTCCAGGCTGTATTTATATCACTTTTTCGTATGGTCAAATTTCAGTTTTTTGTACTATTCCCAGTGGATCACCTTGACTGCCCAGTCGTGTCTAGAATTAAACTTTTTCAATGCTAATTTACTGCATTCGCTTATTATGTAATTGATCGTTTCATCACTATCACCACATAACCGACATTTATTATTTTGTTGTATCTTATCTTTTTTGCTTTAACATAGTTGGTCCTTAAGGCGTTCTTTTGTGTATAAATTAGAAGAGATTCCGTTTCTCTCTTAAAGTTTCCCTTTCTTAACCATGTCCAAGTCTTCTCGTGTAAGATTTCGCTTGTTTGTCCCTTGAATGTCCAAACAATTGCTTTTCTTCTCTTTCTTTCTTTCAAGTTAATGTTGTTCTGTTGATCTTTGTGTTGTTTGTATTGTTTCCGGTTGCTGTAATCAGTCTTCGTCCATGCTTTTCTATGTAGTCTTCGAGTTGTCATGTCGATGCATTGACGGTATCTTTAATTCTTGAGTCCTCTTCCTCCTTCTTTTTTTTTATACATAAAGTTTATCTACGTCATCTCTGTGATGAAAGGACTTATTAGTTTTCTTGTTCCCTAGTACATTTGTTGTAGTTCTTCCCTCGTCCACTCTAATAATGGTCCTGAGTATCTTACCAGGGGAACAGCCTAGGTGTTTATTCCTTTGATGAGATTTCTGCGATGTAGTTTGGTTTCGAGTAGCTTTCTCGTTTTGCTGAGATACTCATTATTTTTTAAATTTTTCTCACATCTACGCTTGTTTGATGGTGTCTGCTTCAAATATCCCTAAGTATTTGTGAGTTTACTTTTTTCAAGCGTTCTTATTTTTTTCTTCATTCGGTAGTTCTATTCCTTCCGCCATTTGCCGTTTTCCGCTTTTCATTATTAGCATAGCACATTTTTCTATGCCAAATTCCATCCCTATATCATCACCGTATATCCTCAAATCCTGGACGAGACTGATTGCATTTTACATAGCACTAATACCCTTGGGAAAGGTATGAATCCAATTATTCTCCCCCCAGCTATGGGTAAATAGTAGGGCAGACTAGGTTCTTCAGCCTTGGTGAGGCAACTAGACTAGAAGGAAAAACTCTGTATTCAAACCTGTTAAACTCCGTTTAAAAATTGACCCTGTGTCATATCCTGCCCGAGCGGAGGGGTTGGTAAATATGTATATCCTCACAGCCTGTTTTAGGGTTTCCAATTCTTCTTTTTATTCCCGATTTCTTACACTCCTTCACTGGATCTTGACCCAAGATCTAAGGTAAGGGTAACTAGTGATTATATGTATTCTAAGTGTTTATGTTTTGGGGGTATTATTTTTCAGTTATATTGATAATACTCTCCTAAGGAGATATTTTTTGTATTTCATTTAGGCACGAGCAACTTGGTCGTTTGTTAATGTATTTATCTGACCCTTTCTTGATCCTACCCAGTGCTCCCACTATTAGTGGCGCAATGGTAGTTTTAAGATGCCACATTTTCTCAATTTCTATTTCCAGGTCTTTGTATTTACTTATTTTAATATATATTTTTGACTGATATATTATTATCTATTTGGCCCTACCATATCACCTAGAAAACATGTTTTTCTTTTATATTGTTATTATTGTTGTTGTTATTATCATTATTTAATCATTAGAGTTTTTCACATCAGTTTTAGCTGATGGTCTTTAAATGGAGGGTGAGTGACAGTAAGTCTCCTCAAGTCTCCAGGACCCTTCTCAGTATTCTGGCGGTTCTCAATAATGCTGTAGTTTGGATGGTCTCCACTCGTCCTCCAACATCCAAATCCTCTAGTCCCTTTAATAATCCTTTTGTTACTGCACCAAAAGCACCAATAACAATTGGTATAATTGTCACCTCCATATTCCACAGTTTTTTCACTTCCCTAGCAAAGTCGAGGTACTTATCCTTCTTTTCAAATTCTTTCTGTGTTATTCTGTGGTCAGCCGTCCACAATTTTGCAAGTTCTCTTTTTTTATTATCTTAAGGTCTGGTCTTCTAGCCGAGATTAGGGGATCTGTTTGTATGTCAAAGTCCCATAGGAGTTTGTGTGTGTCATTTTCTAGGACAGATGCTGGGTTATTATTATTATTATTATTATTATTATTATTATTATCATCATCATCATAGCCCACCATTCACTGTACTCCATCAAGTAATGGCAAAATTAATTTTGGGGTAAAATTATTTTAGATAGAATTTATTATGAATTTAGAAAATGCAAGATTACACAGTATCTTTTTTTATATGTCACTCTTATTCAACTAGACAATAGCACCCCTTTACATTTTTTGTATACAACGACCACAATCCACAGGTTCAATCAACTTTTACGTTTAAATGATTTACATATAAATCATCAGATTTTCATAAAGATTGACGATTTTGCACAAACATTTCATGTTAATAAAATGCTGAAAACTGTGTGTGACACATTTACTAAGCTTACCTAAGTTTGCTCAAGGTCAGACTTATGAGCGCCTAGTTAGACTCGAACTTATAAGCAACGGTCTTCTAGCCCAGGTCACAAGTACCCCCCCCAAAAAAAAATATATAGAATACATATAATCGCTAACTTCCCTCAGGTTCATATATACGTGTGTATTCAATAAGTTTCCAGACTTTTTTGTACAGGCATTTAAAATTGTCGTAGACTCTTGAAAATTCAGTGTGTTATTGCTATACATCTTATAAGATGACTGACCAATGTTGATGATTTCATGTTCAAATTAACAGCTACAGCAGCAATTGGAATACACCCTAATAAAGCCTGATTGTCACAGCTGGTGAATTTCAAAAATGCAATCTGGACATGAGGACACTTTAAAAGATCGATATGCAATAAAATTCTGTTTTAAACTTGGAAAAAATGCCACAGAAACGTATGGAATGCTTCAGACTGCTTTTCGACCATCTTGCATTAATCGAGCATCACTCAAAAGAGTGGCATAGGAGATTCAAGGAAGGCAGGGAGTCTGTGAGGGATGATGAGAGGTGTGGGAGGAATAAGGAAGTCAATAGACCAGGGTTGATTGGCCAAAGGGTTAGGGTTACTATGTTGAGGTTTTAAGGGAGTTCAGGAAGAGATTCCGTCGGAAGAGGCCAGCAATCTTCAAATCGGTTCAGTGGTATTTCCAGCAGGACAATGCACCAGTCCACAACTCCATCCTTCTCACAGACTATTTGACCAAGATGGGTATCAAGACAGTTCCTCACCCTCCCTATAGTCCAGACCTTGGTCTCTGTGACTTTTGGTTATTCCCTAAGCTCAGAGGCTGTCGTTATGAGACAACTGAGGAGATGAAAGAGGCTGTGACGAAGGTCATTGACACCCTTACACAAGAGGACTTTCACGGGGCCTTCCAGAAGTTGTTGGAACGGTACAACAATTGTATTGCAGCCGGAGGAGATTACTTGGAAGGGGACTAGAGTTTCATGTGTGTACTATCAATAAAAATCCCCCTACAAAAAAAGTCTGGAAACTTATTTAATGATCCTCCTATATAGTTCAAGAATGATGTATATATGAATGCTTTCTTTGATCAACAATCAAACTTTAAAAAGGATTATCCAGGTTGAATCATTTCTATGACCAAATAAACTAGGGACACCTGAGAAAGATGGGAGGGATACAGCAGCTGTAACGTTGTGTTTCAAATTACAACAATTAAGATGAGGACAACAGTCCGAAAAATCACTACCAAAATAGTATACATCAGGCCTCATCTCAAAAATTCAGACAGATCATAATCTCTATGTTGATTTTCATCAGTTCACTATATATAATTTGATATTTTGATTACTTGTTCGTAATAAAGTGATTCACTGCAAGTTTTATGCAGAAATTCCCCTTGTTTATTTCTATAAAGACTTACGACCCGTTACTGGCAAATCGGTTGATCCTTGGTTCAGGGATAATTGTTTCTAGTTAAAATGTCCACATGTTCGCGACGATTTTCGCGGCAAAGCAAATAATTAAGATTACAGGGAGTTAGAGAGATGCAGAAGAAAACATTAAACGCTAGAAGAGGAAGGAGGACGAGGGCAAAGAAGAAGAAGAAGAAATATGAGATAAGTAGATGGTAGATGAAAAATATTATGTACTGGCTTGGTGAAAAGGCAGGACATCACCTTGGAAGAGCACCATGTAGGATAGGAATAGAACTACTTGGTTTGAATAAGGTTTTCCGGTAGACGTTACTGAGTGACCGAGTATGTCAGTGATCTGAGGAAAGTTGAAGGATATAGCAGCTGAAAGGCTGTCATTAAAGCGTCAAAATCGAGAAAATTGAGGTGGGGGGTCTGTTCTCGAGATTAAATGTTGGTTTATGCTGATGCTATTTATTTCAATGATCAAACCAAAGTTTTTTTGATTTTTTTTCAGTTCTCAATGAAGTGTTTAGGTTTTGCCTTGACATAATTGATTTTTATGCTTTCTTTGGGGATGTGATTTTGATAGATGTTGTCTCTTTTTTTTAGATGAGCTTTGTACTTCAATGTAATAAATTTCCGTAAATTTTTCTTGTTTTTCATCTTTTGATGTGTAATGAAAAGAGAAGCCAGAATAAACTTAAAGGTAAGCTTTATTCGACTTTGTTGGTACTTGTAGATTTACAGGGTTTAATAATCCACTTGCTAATATGCGAAACGAAAGTTGTCTATTACGACTATTCTATTCATAACCAAGGGGTGATTGGTATCGAGTACTTTTGCTACTACATGTTACATTCCTTAGTATTCTCTTATTTGTTGTGCTTTTGTAAATTACCTTCTCACAACTGTTTATTTTTATTTATTTATTTATTCAGTTAGTTAGTTAGTTAGTTAGTCATTTCTTTATTTCTTTGCACATATTTTTTTAAATCCTATCATAGCTCACAGAACACAATTTTCAATGTTGACGTGTTTTCTTCCTTCTTTTCCTTTTACAGTCTCTTGCAATAGTTCCATTCACGATTTGATAACATTCTTTTCCTGCTTTAGATGCCTTAGTCTGGTCTAATTGAAGGCGTGTTAAAAATCTGGTCTTTAGTTCTACTCATTTTCTTTTATTGGTACCAGTCATGCCTTTTCTATCACAGTAAAATCATTTTCTTTGTTCAATGGCACATCAACCTTCGTGAGTTATTTAATGCCAAAGCCATCTTTGCAGAAGAATGGTTGTTTTACTATTCAACCAATAGCTGGAGGAATAAGAAGATATACACCTTTTCTAAGTATTTTAGTCTAAAAGGGAACATAATTGTGTAATTGGAGTTTTAACTCGCTTATTACAATGTCACTTTTTACGTTGTGTCTAATGTACTGGATTGCGAGTGGAGCATATTAATTACTACTCCATAGGGTCTCCCCTCAGGGTCATTAATGGATTCGGACACAATAAAAACATATGAGTCAATAGAATTAAGGATGATTTACCAAGTTATTTGTAAAGTGAAGGAAGAGTTCAATACAGTCTAAGTGACGATGTAATAGCTGTTTCTTCGTTCGGGAAAATCAAGAGGAAAGATGTCCTGAATTGTGTTTGGTGATTATGGAATCCAATCTTTGACCAGTAGATGCTCGAGCCGTGCAGATTCGAGAATAATGCGTTCTTTTTCTTCGTTTTTTCCTGTCTTTGACAACCGACTGCCAGGAATTCTTGAATTACTTTGCTGCACTGACCCTCGTTTCTTAGCCAGAAGTTACTATCATTCAATGATCTCATTTCCCGTCTGGGACAGCCACTGCAACTTGCCTCTTATATTACTTACATGAAAGGCTACAATTTCTCTTATCTCCTCTGTTTTGTTTGTTTTGGGTGTAATCTGGTGCTATCCATTAGTGATACCTGACCTGACAGCAAATTCATACCAATGCTAATAAGCCTGGACTTTTCTAGCGGTAGTAGGTAGAAAGGAATATAGTATGTAATAGTATGTGAGATTCTAAACAAAATACCTAATGACCCAGTCGGCTAGGACTGCAGAATACACTGACTGCTTACCTGCAGAGGGATAGGTCCCCAAACAAGTGTCCTAGATATGACACTAAACAATCTGATGGTCAGGCTCCAGTAATGATGGAGCCCCAGGGAATACAGAGTACCCCTTCATTGCCATTGCTCCCAGGTCCACTCTGGCCCAGAGTGGTAGCACCTGCTATGGTTCTATCAATGGTTCAAATAGAACTAAACTGCATACTAATGCTAAACTGATTTTTTTTTTTAAATAGGACTGTTTTTACATTTAACTGTGTGCAAACAAAAAGCTGTACTTATGCTAAATAGAACTGTTTATATGTATAAAAATGGATTTGACATTAAATAACCGACAATGGTTGATATGCCATAAAAACCGAACCAAACCAAATTAAACCAAACCAAAATTCCTAAGTTAAACTTGTTTCCTTTCTCAATATTTTGGCCGCTTCTAAAAAATCGTTTCAATTTTTCAAGGAAATTCCATTAGTTCTTGTCTTCGTCGAAATGTTTTCGGAACGATTCTTTGTTAACTTTTGGTTTTATTATCTTTTAAATGAAGTATTTTTTTCGTGCGGTCTCACTTATTCAAATTGTCGGCTGAGGCAGCCACACATTTTTTAACAAAGATAATCATGAATTTCCAAATGGGGAGTGTGTGTGTGTGTGTGTGTGTGTGTGTGTGTGTGTGTGTGTGTGTGTGTGTGTGTGTGTGTGAAAGAGGAAAATAGAGAAATAGAAAGACGAAGGTAACCTTGGGAAACAGGTTTGTAGAAAATCAACATTTGATTACCAATTGATGGTGGCTGTTGAATTTGTCTTCAAAACTTAAAAAATGAATGAAACTGACTTTCTCGGCCTTCTAAAAGGATATCCACATGCAAATAAGAAGCCAAAGAAATAGAATTAAATGGAAAGGAGGTCAAAAAAGGAAAGTGGATAGAATTACAACTCATTGATAAAGCAAAAGGTACAAACATGAAGGCGGAAGGGAATATCAAGTTATTAAAAATATGTAATGAACGCTCAAGTAATTGAATTAAACAGAGGATTCATAAGATGGGTTGGTAGTGGGGACAAAACAACTCGAATAGATAGATAGATAGATAGATAGATAGATAGATAGATAGATTATAAGGAAAAACTATAAAAAGTGGATTCTTTAATAAAACACCTGTGTCATGGAATTAAAATTGGCAGAAACAGGTGGATAACCTGAAAAACGCTTTCATTTGGCCTTAGGCAGAAACCATAGGAGCTTGTGAATTGAAGAGAGAAAGGTTAGGAAAACGAATCAACTGCTTCGGAATTCAGCATTTGAAATCCTAACCTTTATGAAGACGCGAACACTGACCTTTAAGGGAAATACGCACCTATCTCAGTCATTTCCTATTAAGGAATTTCCTACTGAAAATATTTTACTTTTATCAATTTTCTTTTTATCTAATCTTATCAATCTAATTTTTTTCTTTTTTTGTTTTATGAAAATAGCACATAATCGAATCTCGAATTGTCAACGACATGATCGATTCAACCAAATGAAATTATTATTACTTTTCAATATTAAAGATAAATTTTCATTTTTCAGTATTTTGAACTTTTAATACTGCACGAGGGATCTGCCAAGTCGGTGAGGGGGTTGTATTCCCCATCATACCTTGTGCTTGGTCTACGTACACAGGATAAGTATGACATCTCCATTGGGAAGACAGATGAAATATATGCTTCCCTAACCCCCACTTTTTTGTAGTATTGTGTTCGACAAAGATGAGGTTTGTAAATACCTTTAGTTGTTCTTAACTCCCCTTTTACTCCTCTTTTCCTTTTACTCCTCTTTACTCTCCTTCTCTGAACTGGTCTTTTGTTACAATTGGTTAAATAAATATGCATTTATTTATCATTATATTTGATTATAGAACGATGAATAATCATGGAAAATAGGATTTTCCCCCAGTTTGCTTATAGATATTTGTGTTTGCTGTCTTGCGCACCGAATGACTTGCCTAGAAGCCTTCTGATTTCGATGCGAGAAACCCATCACTGTCTTGAAAGCCAAAAGAAAATCCCCTGACACAGAGTGAAGGAAAAATAAAGGAGTGCTAAAAGAAAATTGAAGAGGTTATTTGTCCTAACTTTACTAACACGACGTTTTTCTCGTTAATCCTGAATCTTACTCTCTTTCTTTCTTCATCTTTTTCTTTATTCTTCGCTCATCTTTTTCCTTCTTTCTCTTGAGAGTTCATTCCTTTTCGTTGGTTTTCCTTCTTTTTTCCTTTCTTTTTCTGAATTCGCTGCATCTTTTATTTTTTTCCTTTTTTATCTTTCATTCTTTCTTTCTCTGTAGCGTTTCTTTAAATCTATTTTTTTACTTTTGTTCTAGCAACTAATTAATGGCTTTTAACACAATTTTCCTTCGTTCAATTATCCTCATTCTTTCTCCCTTTCTATTTTGATATTGCCATTATTTATTTATTTGTTTATTCATTAATTTTTTCCACAATTCTTTCCGTTGCCATTTTTCCTTTCGCTGTATTATGTGGACCACTTCTGTTCTTTTTCTTTTCTTTTTTCTTTTCTTTACTATATATTCTTGTGTATGAGTCACATTTTAAGACCAATTTTCGGCCAAAAGAAAAAAATGTCAACCACATAATAGGTAACAATTTGTGTGTTTGTTTTTAGATGAAATATACGAAGAGTCGATAGTTTTTTTTGGGGGGGGGTTAGTTACAATTCTTTTGTACGTATAACATCTTTATTGAAAGCTTTCAATTTCTAGAGTCATGAAATTAGTGCTGGGTGTTTCAGGCTTAATGATAATTAGTTCATAAGATTTAAGGGTATCTCAGAAAATTAGTTAAAATTTTTTAAAGGCAGGGAGAAATTGTGGGTAGAAGCTTGTTAGCTTAAGTGGTTAATTTCATCTGTTTCTTTTGTTTCAGCCTTCTTATCTCACACTTTTTATTTTCCTTCCTGATTTCTTTAGGATATGACATTAAACTATCTGATGATGAGGCTCCAGTAATGCTGGAGCTTTGGAGAATGTGGAGTACCCCTTTTTTGTCATCGCTCCCAGGTCCACTCTGGCCCGGAGTGGTCGCATTTGATAGGGTCCTCTCCTTTCACCTTTAAACTGGGTGCTAACAAATGATTAATGCTAAACTGAATTGTTAGAAATAGAAATGATTGATCATTTAACTGTATATAAATAAATAACTGATGTTAAATTAAATTGCTAATGATACATTGAAATACTTGGAACCATTTAACTGTGTGCAAACGAAAGAGTAATAAATCATTTATGCATATCTATTTAGATATGTGCAAACAAATGACTGATGTTACTTTGTCACTGTCACATAGCAATACTTGACATCTTTTAATAAATGATTTACAGTAAATAAAAATATTCGTTTTAGATAGAAACACTTGAAACCATTTAACAGTGTACAAAAGAATGAGCTCAGGGTCGTTTAAAAATGTTTCTACAAAATCACTTTACAAATCGTATATATTCATATATGTAAAAACAGGATTTGGGATTTAATAACCTACAATGGCTGATATGCCATAACACCCAACCCAACCCAACCTAACTTGATTTCTTTCTCCAGAAATTCATTCATTTCTTTTTGTCTTTCATTTTTTAAAAGTTGTTTTATTTTTAAACAGTGTATTTTGTCTTTCAATCGGCACTTCTCTATAACTGCGTTCCAAAAGTTTCCTTCCTTATATTCATTCCACACTTATTCAGATAAGAAAAGCCTGAATCCTTTAATTCAAGCATTCTGTTCATTCATCAATTCTCTTGACAAACGTCTTGTCACTGGTGGGCTGCAATGATTAATGAAGAGGAATGTTGTCGGGTCATAGATTACGCCTTGCCATCGGTATTACATAAACTAGAACTACATGTGCTAAGTCCCTTAAAGAGGGTTTGTGCACAGACAAGTAATTTTGCTTGCTCGAGAAATGTCATAATGGACGAGTCCAACAGGCCGTCAATTCCTTCGATCCAAGGATCATTGATATCATTTTGTCTCCTTTCTTTTTCTCATTATTTCCGCCTTCGTTTTTTCCTTACACTCAGAGACACACAGACTCTCTCTCTCTCTCTCTCTCTCTCTCTCTCTCTCTCTCTCTCTCTCCCTCTCTCTCTCTCTCTCTCTCTCTCTCTGAAATTTCTTTTCTTCGTTACTGCTTTCTTTCTTTACCCTGAAAATCTTCCACTCTATCTAGAAAGCCACTCTGTTCAATGTAATTCACTTCAGGTGGGAATTAGAGTCTATTTTTCCCACCTCCAAACAGCACAAATAAATGCTACGTTAGCCTTAAGGAAGAAAAAAAAGGGGATTTCTGCTTTATTTTTTGCGATTAACGTTGATTCCAATTGCTTTGTTATTATACAAGAGAACGGAACTTACTGAAATGTTTGTCCTTAATTTATAAACTCAATTGGATACACCTGTTTGCCCTGATTCAATCTGGTTCACTGAACTTGACTACAAGGCGGAAAATCACATAATGAAATAGTACTATTTGGTGAGCAGATCGTCAAACGCATCTATTACTCAGTGTCCCCTCGCCCTCCTCTTATCACGCCCCTTTACTGTTTTGTATCGTCATTAAAACTGTGAGCAGGTTCAAAAGAAAAAAATGAAGGTAAAAAAGATTTGCTTTGCCTTGAATTATTTTTTTATGATTTTTTACTAGACGACCCGTTGCTTATGATTCAGTTCATGATTATACTGATGCTTCTATCTAGGAAGGAGTGCAGGATTCTGTTATTTCCTTTATATCGAAAGTAATATATCTATTAAATCTGATATCAAGTCATATCCTTTTTATAGAATTTATTACTTTTCTTTCATAATAATTGTTATATATTGTGCGCGAAATATTTCAAATTTAGTATATAATCACGAATAAATAAATATGTAGAAGTTTTCTTAAGGAGGCAAAATGTCTATGGATATAAATCATAGTGGAAATAATTACAAAAATTATTTCTTTGAAGACTTTTTTAAATATATATATGGAGCTTGTCGCAGTTAAATTAAAAAGATGCAAAGGTCACCAATCAAAAAGGGAAGTAACTCCGTTCAATAGATTTGATTCTGTATTAAATTAGCTATAAAAATTGCCTTGACAATATTTGGAGATTATTTGGGTATCAAAAACATTAGACAAAAATCAGTTGGAGGAGTTACATATGAAAATCAATTTGATATTTAAAAAATGTACACGAACTTTAAAATCTTATTTAAAACTTCTTTAATTCTTCAGGGGGGTTTGAGGGGGGATTCTGTAACTGTTTTTTAAGAAAAAGACTAATCTCAAATTTTAGTATTTATTGATTATAACGTTAAATTTGAACTTACCATATTATCAATACAATAATTTGTCGATATTAGATATATTTTTCGCCATCTCTTATATTTTGCCAATAGAATTTATTTACTTTCAACTCCCACTGATTAAAAATCTACCAAAAATCAATATAAACGTCAGATTTCGATGATTTGATGAAAGAAAAAGCAGCTGGTACGGATAACTAAGCATCCCAGGAAAAGGAAATATATTGAGTGACTTAACAATTTAAAATTGTTTTAACAATTATATTAAAAAAAGTTTATATATACATATATATATATATATATATATATATATATATATATATATATATGTATATATATATATATATATATATAAAAGAAGTTTTTTATAATATTATTCTTTGTTATATATATATATATATATATATATATATATATATATATATATATAAAGAGAGAGAGAGAGAGAGAAAGTGAAAGAGAGAAAGAGAGAGATTGATATATATAGATATGTATATATAGATATGGAGGGGTCGTGTGCATGCGTATGAATGCATGTACGTGCATGTGTGTGTATGCACGTGTCCACTCTCCAAAAAGCGGGATCCCTATAACAGCAATGCACTTCGAATGCTGCAACTTAGAGAGTAAACGAATTTGCAAATAAATAATGATTCCATGGTCGGTAGGTCCGCACACATACGTACATATATATATATATATATATATATATATATATATATATATATATATATATATATTATATATATATATATATTTTAATAATATTGTTAAAACACTTTTGCAAAACTGTTGATTTTCCTAGTGAAAGTCACTTCCTATGATAACAGATTAATAAAAGATATATGAGAAAAACATACATCTAAAACTAATTCCAGTTCTTTGATAAACTAGTAACAGATGGATGATAAACCCAAACAAAGCAAAACACAAGAAAAAAAAGTAAAAGGTAAGGTATATTTATTCTAATTTCTATTATACAATATAGAGGAAAGACATGAACAATAGTTTCAATTTTCAGTACTTTTCTTCAATCAAATCACTCAATATGCTTCCTTTTACTCCTGGGATGCTTGGTTTTCCGTACCAGCTGCTTCATCAGTTAAGGTACAAGAGACCTTGTTATTGTCACACCTATAAATTGATCGTTTATTTCATCTTTCGGTCAGTCGCTATTTATCAATGTCACACGGCACCCACTTTGACTTTTAAACACTTCTGTTGTTAAAATATATAATTTTCATTCTTTGTTTAGAGAAAAAAAATATTATATATATATATTATTGTTGTTTATTTGAGCTATCATGAAATCAGGGATCTTTCATCAAATCATCGAAATCTGACGTTTATATTGATTTTTGGTAGATTTTTAATCAGTGGGAGTTGAAAGTAAATAAATTTTATTGGCAAAATATAAATAAACATATATATTTCTCTGAATTTAGTGGACAAGTTCACGTACCTCGACAGCTGTGTCTCATCTACTGAAAGTGATATCAATATGCGCCTATCGAAGGCTGTGGACTGCTATCAATCATATGGAAGGCTGATCTATCAAATAAAATAAAACAGGATTTTCTCCAAACAGTGGTTGTAATAATACTACTGTACAGACGCATCATATGGACGCTGATAAAAATGTATTGAGAAAAGGCAAGAAGGGAACGGCACAAGAATACTACAAGCTATAGTGAACAAATCCTAGAAGCAATGCCCCACGAAAAAGCAGCTGTACGGCCACTTACCTCCCATCTCTAAAGCCATCCAAATAAGAGGAACAAGGCACGCGGGACATTGCTGGAGAAGTAAGGACTACATCATAAATGACGTTCTCCTATAGACCCCTTCACATGGACGAGCTAGCTGGGCTGACCAACAAGAACTGCTCTGTGCTGATACAGGACCTGTAGGACCTGCCGGGAGCGATGGATAATAGGGACGAATGGAGAGAGAGTCAGGGGAATTCGTGCTAGCAACGCGACTTGATGATGATGATGATGATGATGATGATGATGATGATGATGATGATGATGATGATGATGATATAAGTGTAACCCAACAAAGGTTATGTAATAGTGAGATTTTTGTTAGAGCAATAGATTTTTATTAGAGCAATACACTTGAAATGTTCTAGCTCAGAGAATAAAACAAATTGTCGATATTAGATATTTACAAATGAGTGATAACATTTAGTGTAATCGTTCAGGTTGAACGTCATTTTTTGATCATAATTATCGATACGATAGATATAACTAAGAAATGCTAATCCTTTACTCCTTCCAAAATATAAGGCTCAGTCTTACAATGCGCCTACTGCAATTCTGCAGAAGGGGCCCCCCAATGAAGCTCCTTGATGTGATACTAAACTGCATCTGATGGTGAGGCTTTAATAAATGTGAAGTACCCCTTCATTGCTATTACTCCCAGGTTTACTCAGATCCAAAGTAGTAGTACCGAATAGGTTCGCGTAGATAGGTCAAATAGAACTGTTCAATCTTTTTTAGGGATTATTATTAATATTAAATAGAATTATTAGTGCTAAATAGCAATATAGAAAACCATTTAACTGTATGCAAACAAATAAGTTCAAGCTCGTTTAAAAGTAATGTTACTTACAAACAATTCGTTTACAAATGTAAACAAATCTTATATATATATATATATATATATATATATATATATATATATATATATATATATATATATATATATATATATATATATATATAAGATTTATCGTTTAATTTGCTTCAAATGCCATAATTTTTATATAGGAAGTCCCATCAGACCCCTCCATATCAGAATTAAAGGACACCTCAACACACACGCATCCTCATTCTATACACATTTAATTGAATGCAAAAATAATAATTTTTCCATTAAAACAGAAGCAATAGCACATAATGTTGATAATCTCAGAATTAAGGAGGCTTTATTTATAGCTAAGTTACACCCTCAGATTAACAGTAGAATATAATTAAATCCTGAATATATCACTAATCAATATGCATATAATGATTCCATTTGAAAATAAAATAAAATAAAATAAAAATGTAATAAAATTAAATGAAATTGATTAGGATAATTGAAGCTACGTCTATTCCACATGTTGTTTAAACACACCACGTGTCATAATGGTTACAACACCCAACATGGCGTTCTAACACGCCCCCTTGACACCATGTTTACAACGTTAAAAAAATTGAACATTCAACATTGCGTTTGTTTTTATAAAAAAAAAGTCTCTGACGATGAAGTTTTACTTTGAAATCAATTAGACTCAAATATCTATTATTTCGCATTGCAATAGCCCTCTAAATTAATTCAATCCGATAAAATAATATATATATATATATATATATTATATATATATATATATATATATATATATATATATATATATATATATATAGTTTGGACTAAATGTCATAAAACACAAATAAGCAGCCAAAATATAAGCATCAATATCATCATGGACAGCTATTACACCGAAAACCCAATAGGTTTCATGGGTCGTCTAGTATAAAGAAAGATAATTTTATTTTTATGAGAGTTCTCTGGGTTATTTATTTATTTATTTATTATTGGGGGGTTGTTGTTTTCAACCATCCCGTTGAAACGTTCGAATATAACAATTAAGTGAGGATATTAGTCTTAACAATTTATTTTGAGATTTCAGAAAATGTGGGTTTTATTTTCTTCTCTAAATTTCCTACCTTGTTACTATAAACGATTTATTCGGAGATGACTGGCGATAGTAATTCTTCAGTTTTTCCAAATCTTCATCACCAAGTGTTCAATTACGCCAAAATAGATCAAATGAGGGAATAATACATTATGTAAAAGACAGCTGCAACAACAGAAAAAGGGAAAGAACATCGAGAAGTTTTATTTTGCCTCAAGGATAGATTCATGTAACGCTCAGGTTAGAATTTACAATGAATGTCCAGTGAAACTTGTTCGTTAACACCCCTGGCGATCGAAAAAATAGGAATAGTTGGATTGAAATATCACTAAATTATTTTTTTTTAATTCTGATGGGTGCTATTTGCTGATGGCCGTAGAATGACAGTTCAAAACTTGCAATCAAAAGCAAGCGAAATTAAGATTTAAAAAAAGTATTACTTCATTTAAAGTTTCTGATAAACCACTTCTTTCTTGTTATTTAATGAATGCTGATTAAATACAAGAGCGGACAAGTTAAAATGGTGGATAGAAAAAAATGTTTGTAATATTAGAGATCAACATAATTCAAAGAGAATAGTATGTAACATGCTTCTGAGGGATTTGATATAAAATTTGCTGAAAGTTAAAACTACTTTTTTCACTACAAAGTAAGGGAATAAGATATAGGAAGATTGTATTACGCCAGATTTTAAAGTGATTATGGATGGCCAAGAATATAAGCATTCGAAATTCTGGGTTTTTTTTTTCTGGTCTTGAATTTGAAGTTGGGAACAAGCAAGTATTTCAATCAGAGGGCATACATCCAAGATTTAAATGCCTTTCTATGACATCCAAATAGTCTTTGAAAATCATCTTCTGATGATAATAAACACACTGCAACTTAATCGGTGGGCTTTACAAGTGAGCAGTTACAACAACAACAAAAAATGCTATATTAACTGCTTTTATCTGAAAAGCCAATGCGAAGTGAGCTGATCGGAGGAGGAAATTTGGGCGTGTCTTGGAAGAAAGAAGGGCAGGGCTAAAATAGTCCGTACCAACTAAATCTCTTCGACATGCTAACATTTTCTCTCCCTGGAGATTAAAAATACAATTCGATACATTTTTTCTTAGTTATCATAACAATTATTATTATTATTATTATTATAAAGAAGAAGAAGAAGAAGAAGAAGAAGAAGAAGAAGAAGAAGAAGAAGAAGAAGAAGAAGAAGAAGAAGAAGAAGAAGAAGAAGAAATCTGTTGTTTTGCGGACAAAAGTTACGATGTAAGAAAAATAACATTTCCCTCAAGACAACCAGATAATAATAATAATAATAATAATAATAATAATAATAAATGTAGGTTATAAAGACGAAACGATCAAACACATAATAAGCGAATGTAGCAAATTGACACAGAAGAAGTATACGACTAAACACGACTGGATAGGCAAGATGATCCACTGGAAGTTGTGCAAGAAATTTAAATTTGACCATACGAACAAATGGTATATGCACAACCCAGTATCTGTCCGGGAGAATGAGATACATAAACTCCTATGGGGTTTTAACAAACAAACAGATCCCCTAATCTCGGCCAGACGACCAGATCTGGAGACTTGAGGAGACTTGAGGTCACTCAAACTCGAGTGAAAGACCATCAGCTAACGTTGATGTGAATAACTCTCAAGGAGTAAACTACAACAACAATAATAATAATGATAATAATAATCTGTCCTGGAGAATGACACACACAAACTCCTCTGGAATTTTGACATACAAACGGATCACCTAATCTCAGCCAGACGACCAGACTTTATAATAATCAACAAAAAAAAGGAGAACTTGCAAAATTGTGGACTTTGCTGCCTCGGCTGACCACTGAGTAAAATTGAAAGAAATTGAAAAGAAGAATTAATACCTTGACCTTGCTAGGGAATTGAAAAACCTATGGAACATGAAAGTGACGATTATACCAATTGTAATTGGTTCTCTTGGTACAGTCACCAAAGGATTAATAAAGGAACTGGAGGACTTGGAAATAAGAGGTCAAGTGGAGACCATCCAAACTACTGCATTATCGGTCAGAATACTGAGAAGAGTCCTGGAGACTTGAGGAAACTTGCTGTAACTTAAACTCCAGTGAAAAACCTTCAGTTTACGCTGATGTGAAAAACTCTCAAGGAATAATAATAATAATAATAATAATAATAATAATAATAATAATAATAATAATAATAATAATAATAATAATAATAATGTAGACTACAGCACTGTTAAATTAGAATACTTAGAAAAATCCTGGAAACTAAAGGAGACTTGCTGTTACTCAAACCCCATTAAAAAAGCACCAGTTAAAACTGGTATGAAAAATTGGCAAGTTGTAAAATAATAATAACAATTCTAGTGCTATCAAAAAATATGATGCGAACGATGAAGGAAGCTGACAAACATGAATTTATTGTTTGGTTCCTACATTTATTGATATTTTATTTTAATTAGACTGACTAATTCGGCGGTTTTCTAACTGTCGTTCATAAAGAGCGTAAAAGTCATTGTATTTTCAGGTTGTGTCAAAGCCCTTCGATGGGGCTTCTAAAATGTTAAAACTCTCAATACAAATCCGACTGTCTGTTGTACTCAAAACCCCAACTAAATCAACAAAATATTCTAATTTATTTTTACCTCCTCTTTTGGTCATATGACTTTTCGCGGGCAATGAACGAACGCCTTCACAATTCTCAAACTTTCTCATGCTTATTTCAGCAGTGATGAACTTTAACTTATCACCTGTCAATTATGCTTCAACAAATTTTCGACAGAATGTGGATAGTGACAGAGAGAGACCAACGGCTAAAACTGATGTGAAAAACTCTCAACGAGTAAATAATAATCGTAAACAAAAAAGAGAACTCGCTGAATTGTAGACTTAACTATCCTGGCTGACCACAGTGTAAAATTGAAAGAAAGCGAAAAGAAAGATAAGGAAATTGAATGGAACTTGAAGGTGACGGTGATACCAATTGTAATTGGTGCTCTTATTAGAGTCACCGAAGGATTGGTACTGGGACTGGAGGATTTAGATATAAGAGGACGAGTGGAGATCATTCAAACTACAGCATTGTAGAGATCGGCCAGAATACAAGGAAGAGTTCTGGAAACTTGAAGAGATTTGCTATCACTCAAACTTTAGTGATAAACCATCAGCTATCGCTGATGTAAAAAAATTTTCAAAAGAGAACAACAACAACAATAATAATAATAATAACAATAATAATTATAATAAAAACGGTGATGTGAAAAACTCTAATGAGAGAAAAACTTCATACCTCAGTTCTGTCCTTACAAAAGCGTAGAATCTTTTCTTTTTTATGACCCACTAATGGTATACCTTCTTGGAAGAATAGCAAGTCCCATGTGACAGGGGCATAGATATTAATCACCCACTGGGTCTGGTGTAGCCACAATATCCTCATCATCATCATTATAAAATGATGCTGATTGTACGGAGTCTCTCTCTCTCTCTCTCTCTCTCTCTCTCTCTCTCTCTCTCTCTCTCTCTCTCTCTCTCTTCCATTCATCGCTCCTGGCAGGTCCTCTAGATGGCATCCTGTATCTGGACAGAACTGATGTATGAAGTTTTTGCTGTTCAGCCAAACCAAGTGTGTTTACGTGCAGGAGCTAATTGGAGATCGTTGCTTATAAGTTCGTCCTTAATTCTCTAACACTGCCCCGAGTGTCTTATTGTACCATATTCGCAATTAACGGTATGTGCGAAATGGACATATAATGTTCATAACGATAGAATATATAAAGAACAGGAATCTCAAAAACAGGTAACTTGTTCAGGTACGAAACCTTTTTATTAACTTTTGAGTTAAAGGTTTCGACGTAAGGAGGAGAGACACAATCTTCTATGCTGTCTTATTCATTTGGCCCCCAACTCGAGCGCCCCCCCCCCATAGGGCGCAAGTTCGCCTCGTGCCTGCGAGCTCCAAAATTGATCCTTCTCGTTTGGCGTCTAAAACCCGACTCTTATTTTCTTCAAATTCTCACTAAAACTTCCGCGTGCTTCCGGTGCGTGACGTCACCCGCACCTTGTCACCCAGTATCGTCTCGGACTGTTATGACATCTGAGTAACACCTCCATCCGCTCGCGCGCACCCGCGTTAACACCTGCTTCAATCTTACACCCAACCAACCCATGTGCTGAGCCCAAAGGTTCTCAGCCTAACTAAACTCAAAGGCATGAACTGAAATCCCTCGGCTATTTCATAACATTATTCGTCTAACTTGAGTTGTTTGAGATGGGAGGTGAGTGGCCGTACAGCTACTATATTTTGGGGTGCTGCTTCCAGGATTTGTTCAAAACAGCTGATAGCATTCTTGTGTAGTTCCTATCTAGCTTTTTCTCCAAGCGTTTTGTTAGAGTCTAGGAAATCTATCCATAGAGTAGTACCGATACGGCATCAGCTTGAAAGAAATCCCGTTTTATATTATGTTCGAAAAACTGCCAATAGCAGTCGACGCCTTCACAATGAATACGTTGATATCACTTTCAGTAGATGAGATATTGCTGCCGAGGTATGCAAACTGGTTTACTAATTTCAGTGGCTAGCCACTAAAAATGGAGATGTCTCCTTGTTTAAAACACATGAACTCCGTCATATTTCGTTTACTTAGAGGCCAATGCCTTTTACTGTTTGCTCCAGGCTATACGACAGGGATTCGTCCGAAGCAGGTGTATTTGCAAGAAGCGCTAGATTATCTGCATAGTCTGTGTCTGGCATAGTTTTTGCTTCTGTCTTCTTTTTTTTTAATGCTAAACCGTTTTCTTTTATTTTATCAATAGAAATTCGTATAAATATACATGGTGCTAGTGTATTTCCTTGCAAAAGGATACCAGTAACAATGTCGAAGAATTCGGTGTCACCATCGGGTGAGTGAACCATTACTTTCGTGTTTTTGTAAAGCATCATTATTGCAGTAATTGTTTCTTTAGATAGAACATAAAAGTAAGTAAAGTTGGCGACCGTAGTTACAACACCAAGGTGTAGAAGGCGCTACTCATTTCCCAGGATTGCTCCACTTTACCCTTGATCCGTAATTTATAATGCTGAGAGTTAAGCAAAGAAGCATCAAGTACCATTTTTTGAGTCTTTGGTATGACTCGACCTGGGATTTTACCCAGGTCTTCCGGGCCATGGGCAAACACTCAAACCATCATGACAATGTCCAGTAGAACATATGCTGATACTATCTGCTCCATCTTTCCTCTGTGTATGGAATCAAACGCCTTGAAGAAATCTACGAACTGTATTGTTGCCACTAGATTGTTTCACGTACTCCTTCGATGATTCAATGAACAGTCAGAATCTAAGATGTTGTGGATTAATTTCTACGAAAACTGTTCTGATTTTTCCAAAGAATTTGCTTAACTTCAGTTAGGAGAGGATTGAGAAGCAGGGAATTATAAACTTTAGAATCTCAAGCGGTAAGAATTATACCTCTATAATTCTTAGGGATTCCAAAGTTTTCTTTCTTGAGGAAGAAGATGATACAGCCTTTTATCCATTTCTCTATTGTGTTTTGTTTATACACATCGTTGCGTCATAGAACAAATAAAATACTTTGCTTTCCATATTAAAGGGGGTATTTTGTTGTTACCTACAGTTTTTCTGTTTTCAATTTTTTTTATTCAGTAATGTAATAAGTTCTTTCTCTGTCAACTGTCCTAGTTTGATGTCAAGTTGGCTATTAATGATATTTTCAGTAGGTTTATCAGCGATTTCTGGAGGATTTCCAAATAGATTCTTGAAATATTCTTTTCACTCCTGAAGTCTTTCTTCTTGGCTGGCAAGTTTTAGTTTGCACACGGAGTACCTTTCCTTCTGGTCACTTCATGTACAGTGTACCATGCTAATCATGATTGTCTGTCACCTACCGAATTTCTGATTTTATTGATTCTAGTTGATCTTTCTGAGCATATTTTAGTTGAGAATTAATTTTTTATTTATTGCGGACTTTTTGTCCTCATCTTGGTAGTTTTTGTGTTATTTCTTCTTTCGCTATGTTTCGGCCAAATTTCACCTCTGGCCTTCTTCAGGTGATTTACCGCGACCTCGGATAGGAATGCTGAGTCTTGTAACCGTATCCCCAGTAATTACTGCCTTCCATAGTTGTTGTCTATCGCACCACGTTTTTGACCAAGTAAACCTCTGATTTAGGGTTTGAAACCGCTATCTTCTGACAATGCTCACCTGGAACCGTAGAGACTCAACGCCTCTTTCCGCTGCGCCACGGACCCCGAAGGGCGATCAAGGATGGATTTTTTGGTCTTATAAATCCAATTATTTGTTCTCCTTATCTGGTCTTCCATAGTCGGGTCCGTACCGAATTTGTAATTGTCTTTAATTGGAATCATTTTGAGATGAGGCTTCTTAATCTGAGAATTAAAATTAAAAAAAAAATTCTCAGATTAAGAAGCCTCATCTCAAAATGATTCCAATTAAAAACAATATTTTAGTTGGTTCTCTCTGTGCGCATACAAATTATAACGATAAATACAATCAAATATGGGGTTCAAATGACAGATTTGAGTGTCATGATCGGGAGGTGCTCCTTTGATAGCCACTATGAGGGCCCGGCTGTTACATATTGACTCTTGACCGAGTTGTCAATCAGAGAGTTCTCTGAACTGGACGAACCTGTGTAAATATGCGGAAGCAGTCACGTTGTTGATCGGAAATTGTGAGCGTTATAAAATTATATATGCAGATACCTACATGAGTCAGTGTCAGTCTTGAGTCAGTGTCAGCTTACTGCGGAATCGAGTCGGCAGATTGAGAACCGTGGCTGTAGGGGACTAGTGGCCCCTGGCGAGGATCAGTTAAGTACATCTCGTTGGAAGAGAAGCCGTCTGACCTTGAAGATAACACAGAGAGCCCACAGTAGGCTTCTGGTTGAGTACTCACTAGCCGAGAAGCAGAAGTGCTAAGTGAAGCCTTGAAGAAAACACAGCGAGGTATGATTGAGAAAAAAGAAGTTATGTGTCAATATGACAGGCTGTATTCGTCTCCCCCCGTTTCTTACACACCTACAGAGATTCAACCCCTTTCAAAGATTAAAAAGAACACTATGTCTTTTTAACTAAGTGTTGTGGTTTCTCCTTCATCATGGCTATAAAACACAGCGGCCTCCTCTGAATGTTGTTCTAATTTAAAGTACACAATGTCAAAATCTCTAATATATCACACGGACATAGAGAAGACAACAAAAATGTAAACCACTGCTATTAAAACTAGCCCAATACGAAGATATTGGGTAGGTTTTAGGGCATATCAACAATTGTCGGTTATTTAATGCCAAATCTTTATAAATTGATATATATTATAAATATATTATTTGTAAACTCATTTTGTAGATACACACAGTTAAATGATCAAACAGTTCTATTTCAAACAATACAGGTTAACATAAGTTAGCAAAACTAAATGGTTCCACAAATTGCTGTGTATCACTAACAATTCAATTAAACATCAGTCATTTGTTCACTCACACTTGAATGATCAAACTCAGTTTAAATACCAAACAGTTCTAATTGACCCAAAAATAGGACTCTATCAGATGCTACCACTCCGGAACATAGTGAACCTGGGAGCGGTGGCAATGAAAGGGTACTCCGCATTCCCAATAGCTGTCCAGGAAAATTGGACGCATAAAAGTTTCTGGGATTTTGAGATATAAGCGAATCGCTCAATCTCAGACAGAAAATCGTATCTAGTGTTAATCAATAAGAAAAAAAAAACTTGTCATCTGGTGGATTTTACTGTCCCAGTGGACCACAGAATGAAAATCAAAGAAAGCGAAACAATAGACAAATACTTGGATCTTGCCAGAGAGCTGAAAAAACTGTGGACATAAGAGTGACGGCGATACCGATAATAGTTGACTCGCAAGGACCAATTCCCAAAGGCTTGACAAAGAGACTGGCAGAATTGGAAACCAGAGGAAAGTATTGTTGAGATCGGCTAGAATTCTCGGAAGAGTCCAGGAGATATGAGGAAACTTGCTGTCTCTTAGACTTCAATGAAAGACCTCCTGCTAACGCTGGTGTGAAAAACTCTCAAGATGTGATATATTAATAATCAGACAAAACGACTGCATCCAAATAAGAAACGTGAAGAATAAACAAAGAAAATGAAGTCAGCTCAATCGAAGTTTGTGCCTAATTGATCCCAGTGTTAAGATTTAAAAAAACCTTACATACTAGAACCTCGATCGAGAATGTGCAATTGTTTTATTCATATATTTTCAGATATATCAAAACATAAATAAACTTTTAATGGAAATAAATGCCTATAAATATATACGGGGTGCATACAATAAGTTTCCAGACTTTTTTTTGTATGGGCATTTAAATCTGTCGTCGACTCTTGACGATTCAACATGTATTGCTCTACATCTTATGAGATGACTGACTAATTTTTATGATTTCACGTTCAAAAGAACAGCTACAACAGCAATTGGAATACACCCTACTAAAGCCTAATTGTCACAGCCTATAGTCCAGACCTTGGTCTCTGTGACTTTTGGTTATTCCCTAAGCTCAGAGGCTGTCGTTATGAGACAATTGATGAGATGAAAGAGGCTGTGACGAAGGTCATTGACACGCTCACACAAGAGGACTTCCATGGGGCCTTCCAGAAGTTGTTGGAACGGTACAACAATTGCATTGCAGCTGGAGAAGATTACTTCGAAGGGGACTAGATTTTCATGTGTGTACTATCAATAAAAGTCCCCATACGAAAAAAGTCTGGAAACTTATCGTATGCACCTCGTATTTGTTGCTTTGTGGTTGGCCGATTCTCCAACCGACTTCTGGTGAACATCCATTCATCTTAATTTTTATTTCTCTCTCTCTCTCTCTCTCTCTCTCTCTCTCTCTCTCTCTCTCTCTCTCTCTCTCTCTACCTACCAACCAAATGCTCAAGCGATGAGTATGAAACGATAAAGATTTGATTTGGTAAATCTTTGTTGCGTAACCATTGGTGATTAGTTAAGAACCGACAGAAACAAACGAATGAAGAAACATCGAAAGAAGAATGAATAGACATAGTTTGAGAAAAAGGGAAAAGAGAGATTGATACAAAATCATGGAATAATGAAGACTTCATCTAAGAAAATACTGGGAGCGAATTCTGGAGATAAACTAGTGGAAGAACACACTGGGAAACACTGATTAATTCATAACCATTAACAATAAACATTAATGAATTTTCCTACATTTTAAGAAGTTTTATTTATCAATTACCGAGAGACTTGGACTTAACTGGGCAATTCATCGGCATCAAAGATGAGAAAATAAAAATAATCAAATACTTCAAAGTATCAATATTCATAACGGCTCATTGGTCTAGTGGGTAGAGTGTTCGCCAATGGCCCGGGAGACCTGGGTTCAATCCTAGGTCGCGTCATACCAAAGACTTTAAAAATGGTACTTGATACCTCCATGCTTAATACTCAGCAATATAAGGTTGTTATCAAGGGTAAAGTGGAGCAATCCAGGGAAAGGAGTAGCACCCTCCCCAACATTTCGGTGTAGAAGCTATTGAAAAGAGAGCCTTCTGGTCACCCTCGGCTACCGTCGCCAACAACTTGTATTAACTTGGACAAAAAAGGAGGCAATTTGACACATTCGACCCTACGTAGGGCAGTTATTTTGGATTTGCGTACACGTCGCTCTATATATGCTATGAGGAATGGCAAAGGTTTTTGATAGGATTTCGAACTTGCTAACTACGATTCCTCAATCCAGTGGTTTAACCATTACACCACGAGGACACTCCCAGTATGTTCGTGGTTTTTGATAGGAAAAATTTTGGTTTTGGTTTTGACAGCGATTGATAAGAAATTGTAACAAAGGGTAGATAGATGGCAACTAAAATAAAGTTGATAAAAAACATTTTTAGGGTATTTTCGTATTCTTGAAAATTTCGGCGCTTTTTGAGTTGATTGATATTCTGTAGGCAGCTGATTTTTAAATGTGTTTACAGGGGGAGGGGGTAAGAGTTTATGTTGATATATAAAGTTACATTTTTTCTTCTTTTTTAATAAGGCTGGTATGTCACTTTTATCAGGTCGAAGAAAATCAAGAAAATCGACCTATTTCTGGTTCGATACCACATCCAAATTCATGTTAATATTTCATCAACTTTTTTTCTGTTGCAACTCATCTGCCAGTTGCAACAATTTTTCATTAGCTGTATATATTTACCCAATCCCTTCGCCACGAACTAGGTCCGACACAAGGTCAATCTTTAAGCGATGTAAAGCTGGTTTGGCTTCAGAGTTTTCCTTCTCCTAGTCAGGTTGCCTTACCAAAGTTTAAGAGGCCCATCAACCTAAATATTTACTCATAACTTTGGGAAGAAAAGATAAATTCATGCCTTTCACAAGAGCATTAGCGCGAAATGAAACATAAACAGCTTCATCCAGGATTTGAACTCGGGTCCCCGATTCCAATTGCTACGACGCATTAGTAGTAATTCCTCTCTTTGAAATCGCATTCCAGAAATAATGTTAACTAAAATTATTTGAAATAAAATTTAAACATATATATATACATATATATATATATATATATATATATATATATATATACACGTTGAATGATGAAAATTTGAACACTAAGACTCTCTGGAAAGCAAGATGACTCTTTGGAAAGACAAAGTGACTCTTCAGAAAGTTGGAGTGACATCCTGGAAAGACAGGAATTTTAACAAATATGGATAATACAATGAAAGAAAAATGCCCTTAGGGTGTCTGTAGCGGGGAGGGAGAATATATCACCCATCTTACTTGCTCCTACGGTAACGATCTGGATATGTACCCGGCTACAACGTGTGATTGCGGCAGAAAATTCAACAGCTTGCGAGGAACAGGAATCCACAAGGCGCGCTGGTGCGAAGAACGTAATTCTCCTGCCGGAGAATGTAAATCGATTGATGGGCCTATGAGTCAGGTTTACCCCCACAGTATTCACATGCCCATTGCTGACCATCAGCGTCCTGGAGACATTTTTTGCAAGCCAAGAATTTAGTGGCCCAAGGGTAATCAGATAGCTACCTGGACTAACTTAGAGCAGGAGCTTTCTTTTTACTCACCACCCATCTTGAGGGCCCATTGATCAACAAATAAAATCTTTTAGCGGAATTATATATAACGTTTGTCTCGAGTGCTTTTAGGCAGTAACGCATAAATGAAAGAAAACGAATCGAATAGATAACGGATATAGAAAGGATTTCAACACGAATGTTATACACGTGTAACTACCATTCTCGTGTAATTACGCAAAATCAAGAAACGGTTGCTATGACATCTAATGGCCGTAAGTAAACGCTTTTTTAAATCACAAACTGCACCAAAATGAAGATAAACGAACGTCTAATGTAATGTCTGCTTTTAGTTGATCTTGTGTATACATAGACTTTATTTTTTTAAATACCCTATCCGGTGGCAAAAGCTGCTCGGTAGCGCCAGGAGTGGCAGTACCGCCTTGAGCTACCGAAACTGTGTTATCATCCTGGTTGGCGGCTGATGAGGCTAGGGTATCGCACGTGCTTTCACACGTTGTATGATGAAAAAAAAAAAAAGAAAAAAAAATATATAATGTCACACTCACCAAATATTGTATATTTATGCAACAATTTTGATTAATACAAGTTTGAGTAAAGATGATGAACAAATTTTAAAATATTATCTTTCATCTTATCAAATATGATAGTGATAATATTGAAATATTTCATCAATATTCTTATCTATCTTTTATTAAGTCATCATCATCATGTCGAGCTGCAAGCGCGGATTTCCTTGACTCTCTCTCTCTCTCTCTCTCTCCATCCTTCTCTATCATCTATCGCTTCCGACAGGTATTCTAGACCACTTCCTGTGTCAATTCAGAGCTGTGGTAGATAAGTTCTAGTTGGTCGTCCAACACTTGCATATCCATATGCAGAGTTCCATAAGAGAACATCGCTCATGAGTTCGTTCTTACTTCTCCAACAGTGTCCCGCATGTCTTTTTCGTCTTATTTGGATGGTTTTAGAGATGAGAGGTAGGTGGCCGTACAGTCGCTGTTTTGTGGGATGTTTCTTCCTGGATTTGTTCAATATAGCTCGTAGCATTCTTGTGCAGTTCCTTTTTAGCTTTTTCTCTGTTCGCTTAGTCAGCATCCATGTGGTGCATCCATATAATAGAATTGACACGATCGCTACTTGGAAAAAATTGCGTTTTATTTTATCGGATAAGTTTGATTTCCATACGATGGATTACATATCAATAGCAGCCCATATCTTCGCTAGTCGCTTATTGATGTCATTTTTCTCTACTAAAATAATTTTAATACATAAAAGTCTCTAAGAATATGGAGTGCGTCTTCTGGTCGTTTTTATTTCTTTTTTCGACGAAATAAACTTCATTATTTGCTTTTCGAATGAATTTAAACTTCCTCGCTAGCAGATACAAATTTTACTTTCTATCTGTATAAATGAGACATTTCTGATTAATTTTACTTTAAAATGTTCACAAACAGCTCCCCACTCCAACCAACTCTTTCTAGACAAATTAGACTTTCCAGGTAAATTATAAGCCAAAATGTTCAAGACACCCTCAGTCAATATCTTGATTATACACTTAAAAGGACCAATAATGATGAAAAACGTTTGGGGAGAAAATTTCACCAATTTTCATATAAAATTGAACCAAATTTATGAAATTTTGTCGAACGACGAGATAAAAATCAATAAAGAAATGTTAAAAAGGAATTTTATTAGTGGTTTTGAGGGAAACAGGCTTACACACACACACACACACACACAAATACATACAAATACACACACGCACACAAATATTTGTGTGCGTGTGTGTATTTGTGTACGTATGTACGTATGTATATATATATATATGTATGTATATATGCATGTATGTATGAATGTATGTATGTATGTATTTTACTTTTAAAAAAAACTGTTCGTTAAAAGACAAAAATGTTATTTTGAAAGCTAAAAATTACCTAATAATCAAGATATGGTAAAACTTAGTTGTGAGTTGGGTGATTTTATTCGTTTTTCCTTTAATAATGTTGGCAATGTGGGTAGAGTGTTCGCCAATGGCCCGAGATTCTAGGGTTCAATCCTTGGTTGAGTCATACCAAAGACTAAAAAAATGGTACTTGATGCCTCCTTACTTAACACTCAGTATTATAAGGTACGTATCAAGAGTAAAGTGGAGCAATTCAGGGAAAGGAGTAGCGCCTTCTCCTACCCTTCAGTGTTGTTGCTATTTAAAAGGGAGCCTTCGAGTGACCCTTGACTACGGTCGGCCAGCTAGCTTTATATATATATCGGGGCGAAGGGACCATGTATTGCTCGGCATGCCTTACATTTTTCGTGGAGAAATTTTTTTTATAATATAGAATTAATTATTGATAATTTTCACTATCCCCTTTGTACCTGTATTTTTTGCATCTCCCATTTCTTCATTTCTTAAGATAATTGTTACAAACGATATTATTTAGGGAGTGTAAGTAGAGAAAACGCCCGTTCGTTAAACGAGAAAATATGCAAAAGCAATGAATTTTAAAAAAACTTCCCAATTGCTTTTAAGCAGAGTACATGTAAGAGAAAACATAAGATTGGGGGAATGAAAGAGAAATAACAGAAAAGCAAAAATAGTTTTACTTGCGTTCTTACCATGTTTTTTTAAAAAAAGGTGGCTTTAGTTTTCCCAGTTTTATTATTCCCTCGAAGCTGGGTACCAGAAAACCAAAGACAGGACATTATATTGAATCAGTGAAAAGGAGACAGTCACTGAAAAGCAAAAATATTCTTGCTTGCGTTGTAGTTATGGTTAGAATTGGCTATGGCTTTATTCTTCGCTGTTTTCTTATTCTCTTCTAGTTGGGTGCTTGAAAAAGAAAAAAAACAGGATATTAAAATAGGATTCACACCAAAAAGCAGATTTTTTTTTTTTTTTTTGCTTGCTTTCCAGCCGTATTAATCCAGCAAACATTCTCTGCTGAAGTTATAATGTTTTATTGCCTCGTGCGGCTGAAATGAAAGACTTACTCAAACACTAAGACTTATTCAAATAACTGTTATTTGGACAGATTTAGACAAAACATCGTATTATTTGGTTCAGAATAACAATTTAAATAAAGTTATTTTTCATGTTGAGCAAAGATTTAAAAGAATGGGAGAGTTCAGATTTGTTGAATTGTTAAATCCAAAGCTTTTTCACACTAACGAAAAAAGAATGTTGACCGCTATTAGTTACGCGAGAGAATAATAAAATCTACAAATAATGAGTAATAAAAATTTATTTGTGAATCAATTCTTCATTTTATTTTTGTCAAGTTCATCGATCATTTTGTCGTAAAAGTATCAGCACCATACTCTGACTTCATCTTCCTCAAAAGATCTTTGTCGTAAAAGTATCAGCACCATACTCTGACTTCATCTTCCTCAAAAGATCTTTGTCGTAAAAGTATCAGCACCATACTCTGACTTCATCTTCCTCAAAAGATCTTTATCCGTGGAAATGTAAACCAAATTCCTTAATCGCTCTACACTTTGGAAACATCTCATCCAATTATTTACGCACTTTATTGTTCCATCGTCCGTGAAGATTTTTGGTTATTTTGTCAATGGCCTTTTTTGTTCTTTCCCTTGTTTTTATCTCTAAACTATGTAAATGTTTCTGTCTTTTCCCTTTTGTTTTTTGAGTTTGTGTATTGATACGTATGTATTTTGTGTGTGTGTGTGTGTGTGTGTGTGTGTGTGTGTGTGTGTGTGTGTGAGTGTGTGTGTGTGTGTGTGAGTGTGTGTGCGTGTGTGTGTGTGTGCGCGCGCGCGCACGTACACACTTATATATACTTACGTTCGTACACTTGAATATTTTCAACGTAATTGTAAGGATTTAATGTTTTTGAGATTTGCATTTGTCCCAATACATATGTGTTTTTCAGCTTGTCGGTGAGTGTAAATGTTTGTGTGTGTGTGTGTGTGTATATGAGTGTGTGTGTATTTACATGTAGTTAGCCTCTGTTTAATGATGGTTTAAATTATCAATGAAATTTACTTTTATTTAGAATTATGAATATTCAATAGTATATTAGCGCTCTTTCGAAGTTTCCCTTGCTGCATATATAAAGGTGTTTGATACATAAAGTTTTCGATTTTTCTTATAATTTAATGTTGCTTTTATGTGAAGAGACTCTGTTGCTCAGTGCTTGAGTACAGCCAATATATATCTTTTTGCAGTTTGCACATTTTATGATGTAGACTACATCTTTTCATTGAAGCTTAAGTTTCTATTTATTATGAATGTTGTTTTTGAAAATATCGGATTTTCCTTTTAATATTACATTCGCCATAGTCATTATTTTCGCATTTTGAAACTGTGTTGAGTGATCTCCAAATTTAGCTGAGGTTTATGTGTATTTTAAGTTTTTTGGTTGTTTATTTTTAATGATTTTTATTGTTTCTAGTGTGTTTTTAATTTTATCATTGTTTTTTTTTTAAGTTGATCTAGGTTCATTGATATTTCTTTAAATAGTTCTGGGATGTTTTGTTATGTGTTGATACATATGCTAAGGGTTGTGCGTTGCTATGTTTTTCTTTTGTTTTTTATTGGAGGTTGGGGGAGTTGGGGGTTGATTTTTCGTCGTATTTTTTCTGCTAATTCATTTCCCTTATTTGTTAGTGTTTTGGAATATGCTTTCTGATCGAGGGTCACGGATAATTCTTCAAGGCGGACTCGTCGGAGGTTTTTGTTAGGGACTAGGGTGCAGATCCTGCGTGTTAGGGTGTAAGAGATGGATTTTATGCTGCTTTTGGGGTGATAATTCTTGAAATGAAGGTATTTTGGGGAGTCTGTGGGTTTGTGGTAAGTGTCTGTGAGGGTTTGGCCATTTTGATTTTTAATGACACTGTCTAAAAATGATTGTTCTTTAAAATTGTGTACCCGGGTGAATATAATCTTAGGGAGCAGGTTTTGGAGTAAGGTATGGAAATCGTTGATATTGCCCTATGAGCATTTCCAAAATATTAAACAGTCATCCATGTATTTTTTTACGATTGACTAAAATCTGTTTTTATATTGTTGATGTGTGATTTACATCTATATATCCTTATGATTTCATATCGATTTTCTTTTAAGTGGGCTTCGGTTAGGGTTGGATACGTTGGTGCCATTTTGGTTCCAAAAGTTGTTTCTTGGGTTTTGATGTACTTTTTGTTGTCTAATTGGAAAGAGTTATTATTTAGTATTAGTTCTCTACCATCAGGGATATTTTTCCATCCAAAATGAGATAGCCTCTTTTCCAAATTCATCCTATTTACCAACCCCTCCGCTCGGGCAGGATATGACACAAGGTCATTTTTAAGCGGAGTTTAACAGGTTTGAATTCAGAGTTTTCCTTCTCCTAGACTAGTTGCCTCACCAAGGCTAAAGAACCTAGTCTGTCCTACTATTTACCCATAGCTGGAGGGAGAATAATTGGATTCATACCTTTCCCAATGGTATTAGTGCTATGTGAAATGCAATCAGTCTCGTCATGGAGGATATCATTATATGTTGCTGACGTCAAATATTACTGCATTAGGATCAGTTTTTTGTGGTATGGGGCTTGAAAATAGGATGTCATCTCTAATGTAGCTTTTTATTTTATATAGGAATGTTTCTAGTTGAAAATTTGTTAGTTTACTGATGTTTGTTTGTTTGTTATTTAATGGCATATAAACCTTCTCTGGTTATTTACTGCCAAATCCATCATTTTAGAAGGACAGTAGTGGTACTATTTAAACTATTGCTGGGGGGATAAGGGGGTTCAAACCTTTCCCAAGGGTATTTGCCCAAAAATGAACGTAATAACGCGATTGGAGTTCGAACTCGCGTACTACGATTCCGTTGTCCAGCGCTTTAACCATTAAACCCTGTTAGTTTACTGAGTCTGTTGGTGGGACATGCTGGGCCTGCTACAATATGTCTAAATTTGAAGACCCTGGAGTTTAAAATTTCTAAGTATACAGATTTTTGTGTTTCTAAAACTATTTCAATTTCTTCGAACTTTTGGATTTTCCGTAAAAATAACAAGTTTTTGAAATGAAGACAATTAGGAAGTACTTTTCTTTTTTACTTGCCCCATGAATTATACGGAATTTTGCAATTTTTGATATATTATTATCTATGTTTGTATTAATTAATTTATAGTTGGTTTCATCGCTTAGCGTATCCTGGATTTCTGTTCTGTAATATGTTTTATTTATTTATTTATTTTATTTGTCTGCCTTTTTATAATTATTTCGTTATTTTCAAATATGTTTTTAAGGCTTGTCTTTGTTTAGGTGAGAGAGTGTTATGAATATTTGTTTTTTGTTTCCTCTTAGTTAATGTTCCAGAACTTTTTGAAGAATATATTTAACTCAGTGTTATTACCTTCGTCTGGGGAGAATTTTGGTTTTGCTTCTTTTTTTTTTTTTTTTTACGAAGGAGTCGTTTGTATTATCTTTGTAAAGGAATGTTTCTATCAATCTAAATCTTCATTCAAGTTCCTTGATGTCACTTTTAATTCTCCCAGATTGCTGATGATGGGGCAAAATTTATTTATATATATATATATATATATATATATATATATATATATATATATATATATATATATATATATATATATAACGTTTCCACTCCTCATTTACAGAAACAATATCAGGATTTTGACGTCTGATTTTCAAGACAGACCTACCCTACTCGCTTGAAAGATTTATGCACTAAAATCTACCCACCTCCAATGTTTCTCCTTTTTACTTGGTGTCAGACTCAGAAATATAAACAATGATCAAACAATGAATCTAATAGACCCAATATTGATTGATTATTCACCAAAAAAACTTTACACACCAAGATCACTTCTCGCCCAGTTTTTTTGTTATCTATTTCGACCAAATTATAAGTTAGTAAACTTGGTGACCTTAGTCGAGGACGACCCAAAGGCTCCCTTTTCAATAGCTACTACACCGAGGTGTAGGAGAGGGCACTTCTCTATTCCCTGGGTTGCTCCACTTTACTCTTGATCCGTACCTTAAAATGTTAAGCAAGGCGGTATCAAGTCCCATTTTTTGAGTCATTGGTATGACTCTACCTGGGAT
>CAUZXS010000167.1:55000-95000 GCA_963585895.1 Sepioteuthis lessoniana
ACGACGAATCATATAATTTTTTCAAAAAAAGATATTTATCTATTGTAAATAGATATGTAGAAAAGGCCCAGAGGAAATGAATACTAAAATATGAAAAAAAAAGTATTTATTAGATTTAATTTTATAACTGATCCATAGGAAAAGTTCTTAAATCATAATTTTACAGTTTAACAGTCAAGTGGCTAATTAGTAAACCAGGTCGTAAAATAGTAATTATATCGATATAGCGAAAGTTTTGAAGACTGAGTTGCGCCAATTATCTAAATAAAGAGAACAAGCGTTCCTTAAAATTCTGCGTTCGAATTTCTGGTGCCGATGGGAAATATACATGTATCTCAGCCAGTTCAGGCTGACCAAAAAAAAAAACAAAAAAACAAAAGATGAAGATAAAATAACTGATAAGTCTTTGAAACATTGTCATTTAGACCTATAACTATTTTCTGTTAAGGAGATGGAAAACTATTTAAAAGGAAGACACTAAATCTAATCAACTGAAACGCTATGACAAAAATGAAGATATCAGTCCTAATGTTTTATAGAATAAAGAAAATGCTTCGACTTGGAATTTCAGACAAGATTTCTTGAATATTTCTACTTTAAATTTTAATGATAATGATATCAAAGCAAGAACTGACAATACGCAGAAGAATAGCTAGTGCAGCGATGAAACAGTTAATAACATAATAAGCGAATGCAGCAACCTAGTACAAAGAAAATACCAGACTGGAATTTTGAGATACAAACGGATCACCTAATACCGGCCAGAAAGCAGATCCTGTGTTAATTAAGAAGAAAAGAACTCGTCATTAACTGGATCTTACTGTTCTAGTGGACTATATAGTAAAAATAAAAGAAAGCAAAATGATTGACAAATACCTGGATCTTGCCAGAGAGTTGAAAAGGCCATGGAATATTACGGTAGTTTGTACCATTGGAACTGTCCCCAAGAATCTGGAATGAAGAAACAGACGATTTGAGAAAGAATCGAGACCATCCAGAGCACAATAAGTCTCGAAATCAACTAGAATCCTGAAAAGCTGTGGATATTTGCTGTCACTCAGACTTCAGCGAAAAACCACCGGTGGCAAAAGCTCACAAGAAAGATAAGTACTTAGACCTTGCTAGGGAACTGAAGAAGCTGTGGAACATGAAAGTGACAGTGATACCAATTGTAGTCGGGGCACTCGGAACGGTCCCCAAAGGATCGGTATAAGGTCTGGAGGAATTAGAAAAAAGAGCACGAGTGGAGACCACCCAAACTACAGCACAATCAAGATCGGCCAGAGAGTTGAGGAGACTTGTTGTCACTCAGGCTTCATTGGCTAATGTTGATGTGGAAAGCTCTTAAAGGAGAAAAATAATAATAATGACTATGAGATGCTTTAAAGTTTATCCCCAAAACTTTTTAAATGCATTTGCCGTTATTACTATTTTTAATTTTACGAGCTGTTCACACAAATAATAATTAGTCCTTGTGCTGAATTTCGATTTCTCTCTTCAAGTTTACCCTTCATAGCCATGTCCATGTTATCTCGTTTGCAATTTCCATTTTTGGTCGAAATATTATTATTATCATTATTATTATTATTCCTTGCGAGTTTTTCACACTTTCGTTAGCTAATGGTCTTTCACAGGAGTCTGAATGATTAGTCTCCTCAAGTCTCCAAGATTCTTCTCAGTATTCTTGCCGAATTTAGTAATGCCGTAGTTTGGATAGTCTCGGTTCTTGATACATATAGTCTGTCTATGTCATCTCTCAGATTAAGGCTTTGTGAATCGTCATTATCTTTCTTGTCTTCTGGTTCCTTTATCTGAGTTCTTCCCGCGTCCATTTCAAGAATGATCACGTGTATCTTTCAAGGTGTTTATCCCTTCGATGAGGTTCCTGTTGCAGAGCTTGGTTTCGAGAAATTTTCTTGTTCATCTGAGATACTCTTTTTTATTTTTTATTTCATCTTTATTTGTTTAATGGTGTCCGCTTCCAATATTCCCAAGTACTTGTAGGTTTCCTTTTCTCCGAGCGTTCTGATTCTTTACTCATCTGGTAGTTCAATTCATTCAGTTTTTTGTCTTTTTCTGCTTCTCTTTATTAGCATGGCACATTTTTCTATGCCAAATTTCATTCTTTTATACTGACTGTATATTTCTATTGTTCATATTAGAGTCTCCAATTCTTTTTTTAATTTTTTACAAACAGTTTGATGTCGTCTGTGTACATTGGGTGGTTAATCTTTTCTTGCGATTTAGTAAATTTGTAGCCTCCCCGTGTATTTTCTAAGTATTGGATTATTATTATTATTATTATCTCTCTTATTGCGAGCTTTACACACCATCATCTGTTGGCGGCCTTTCACTAGAGTCTGAGTGACTGCAAAACCTTTAGGTAACCAGGACTGAGCAATACTATAGTCTGTATGGTCACGATTTTTCCTCTGATTTGTAATTCCTCAAGTCTTTTTGGAAATTCCTTAAAATCCTGTTCATTGCGCAACAGTGATTATTGGTATCACCGTCGCCTTCATTTTCCTCAGCTGTCTCTCCCAAGAACTTTCTATTTTTTCGCTTTCTTCCATTTTCACTTCGTGGTCCGCTGGAATAGCAAAATTATTATTATTATCATTATTATTATTATTATACTCTTTTTAGAGTTTTTCACACTAGCGTTAGCCGATAGTTTCTCACTTGAATTTGAGTGACAGCAAGTCTTCTCCTATCTTCAGGACTCTTCTCAGTATTTTGGCCTATCTCAACAATGCAATATTTTGGATAATCTTTATTCGTCCTCTTATTTCTAAGCCCTCCAGTCCTTGTACCGATCCTTTGGTGATTGTACCAAGAGCATCAATTACAATTGGTATCATCGTCACTTTCATGTTCCACAGTTTTTTCAATTCCCGGGCAAGGTCCAGGTATTTATCATTCTTTTTGCTTTCTATCAATTTTACTCTGTGGTCTGTCGGGACAAGAAAATCTACGACAAGTTCTCTTTTTTTATTGACTATCACTAGTTCTGGTCGTCTGGTCGAGACTAGGTGATCCGTTTGTACCTCAAAATCCCAGAGAAGTTTGTGCATCTAATTCTCTAGTCCAGATTCTGGGTTGTGCATATACCTTTTGTTTGTATGGTCAAATTTCAATTTCTTGCACAACCCAGTGGATCACTTTGCCCACCCAGTCGCATCTAATCTTATACTCTTTTAATGTTAATTGTAGCATTCGCTTATTATGTGATTGATCGTTTCGTCTCTATCACCACATAACCTACATCTGCTGTTTTGTTGCATCTTATCTATTCTTACTTTGATATGATTGGTCCTTATGGCGTTGTTTTGTGCTGCTATTAGAAGAGATTCAGTTTCTCTCTTAAGGTTTCCCTTTCTTAGCCACGTTCATGTTTTTTTCGTGAAAGATGTCGCTTGTTGGTCGCTTAAAAAGTCCATAGAGTTGTTTTCCTTCCCATTTTTGTTTTCTGGTTATTTCTTCTCTCTTGCTCCACGTGTTGTCATTATTGCTTCAGGTGATTCTAATCAGTCTTCCTCTACGATTTTCTATGTAATCTTCGAGTAGTCGAATCGATGCGTCAACGCTGACTTCAGTGCTGGCAAGTTCTCTTCCTCCTTCTTTCCTGGACACATGTAGTCTGTCACCTTCATCTCTGAGATGTAAGGCCTTATGCATAGTCGTTATTATCATTATTCTTATTATTGAGCTTAATAAAGCTATGGCATTTCCGATCACGATGAGATATTCATCTATGACGGATACCTACTCTCTCTCTCTCTCTCTCTCTCTCTCTCTCTCTCTCTCTCTCTCTCTCTCTCATATCTCCGCTTGCCTATTTCTTTGTCTATCTGTATCAGATAAATTCATTCAGCACGGCCTCTTCACTGACAGCTTATTTCAATCAGTTGTGTGTTGTGCTTTGTTTTGTTTTTTTTATATATAATGCTTCATTCTCTATTTTATAAATCACCAGAAATTTTATGTCTCCATAAAAAGCAAAAACTCCTTCATCCTAAACGAATTCAATTTTTAAAAATAAAAAGATGATTTCAACAAAAAATAGCTTTCTTTCCGAACATAAAATGTATCACTTGCTTTCACGGTAAATATTAGAAAGCTGAACGGACAACGTTCCCATTGTGAGCTTTCTGGAAAGTGAAATCTGCTAGATTAAATCTAATTGAACGGAACGAGTGACAATTGGTAGAACGCCGGCGTGAGTTTAAACTATGATATGAAAATCGGTCAAGCGAAGAGCTCATCTAACATTCTCCTCTTTTCCTAATTTTATTTATTTATTCATTTATCTCTTTATTCTTTTTTTTTTTAATCTATTCTTGGTGATAGCGCTTGTGTCTTAAAATTTTTAAAATATCAATTAAGTAAAAATAGAAAAAAAGGAGGAATTTTTCATACGACATTTTCCATAATGTGCCTATATTTAAAGAAGTTACATAAAAAAGTCCATCTAAATGAGTGAGAGAGAGAGAGAGAGAGAGAGAGAGAGAGATTTCTTATATATCACTTATTTTTTCCTATAAAGGGAAGAGTTAATCTTATGATCAGCTCTGTAGTCCTGTTTAATCAATTCCTGGTGATGGTGATCATATCTTAGAAGTTTTAAATTCTTTAATTCTTCGTCTGTTCTTTTTCTTATTTATTTATTTATTTATTTATTTATTACATCCATCATTTAAAATCAAACGACTCTAGAGAGAAATAAATCTTTAGTTTCTCGTTTATAATTTATTTTCTACATAAATAATTTTTGTTTTAGCTATAGCATTTTATTTAAGTTGACAAAAATTTGATTTTATCTTTTGTAAATTGTTTCGTTCAGATTTTGAAGTTTTTCCCTCTTCATGGTATTGCTTGAGTGTTGTGATAGTTCTATTGTTTTAAAGAGTGTCAGGCAGACGAAGAATTAAAAATAGCAAAACTTTAAAACATCAAGAATTAGTAAAAACTATCAAAAACATTGCAGCGTCTTATCATATAAAGTGTTCGAATTCCTCGTGTCTGGGTTCACAACTTATAGAAAATTTTCAAAACTGGGTAATGGATTTCTTGAGTTTTAAATAACTAAATCCAAGATGGTGAAACTCATTTCAAAATTCCACATCAAAACCTTGATATCACGTTAACATTATCACTTCAGACATGCGCAATATTGTGTACAAAGGAAGTTTTTTCATTGACTGATATGATTATTTTTTTATGACAAGGAGAGAAACAATTGAAACAGATGTGCGCAATATTCATTGAGTTTGATTGTTTGCAAAAGAATCTCGATCCACTTCATTGTATCGATCAACCGAATCAAAAAATAAGATCTGTTTCCTGAGGCAGACAAGTGTTTAATTATGATTCCCTTATAACCTGGCACCTTGTTCTTGGACCCAGTATCGTATTATAACGGGGTTTATATCAACAATCGGCAATGTTAAAAAAATTTCTTCTCTCTCTTTGAGGATTTTGATTATAGAATTAAGTGTCTATTTGAAATGTGTACAATGTTGATACATGTTTCTTGTTCCGTTACTTACCTCCTTGAAAGAATTTTTGACCATGATGATATTAAATACTAATGCAAAAATTGCTTTGCTGGAGACGTTGTGTGCGGTGAATTTTTCTGTCAACACCAAAATGAATTGATTTTGTTTTGTTTTGTTTTGTTTTGGTTTGGTTTGGTTTTATAGCATTGTAGGTTATTTAATGCCAAATCCATTTTATACATATAAACAGTTCTATTTCAAACAATTTAGTTTAGTATAAGTATAGTTTTTTGTTTTCACACAGTTAAATATAAAAACAGTTCTATTTTAAACAATTCAGTTTAGCATAAGTACACAGGTCCAATATCAAAAACGGTTCAATTTCAAACAATTCAATTTAGCTTAAGTACACAGTTTCTATGTCAAAAATAGTTATTTTTCAAACAATTCAGTTTAGCTTACAAAAACTGTTCTATTTTGTTAAATATTCTACCGATGAACAGTAATGGGTATGTCCCATTTCTCATAAATATGCTGGACCCTATTGTGAGGGTGGGGGATTTATGCTGACTAAGAAGTCACCACTAGCAGTTGGTAACTTCTCGCTGTGGGCAAGTATTGCATTTTATTAATGTTATAAGATTTCCATTAAATTTACGACCTCCGTTTTGGTTATTTCTCATTCAATAAACTTTTGTTAGGTTACAACATATTTCAAACAATTCAGTTTAGCTTAAGTACACAGTTTCAATGTCAAAAATAGTTCTATTTCAAGCAATTCAGTTTAGCATAAGTACACAGCTTAGTTCTATAAGTTCTTAGTTCTTAGACCCAATCAGGTGCTACAACTCCGGACAAAAGTGGACCTGGGAGTGATCACAATAAAGGGGTACTTTGCATTCCTCAAAGCGCCTGCATTACCTGAGTCTCACTACCAGATTGTTTAGTTTCATATCCAGGACACTCGTTGGAGGGGTCTTACCCATCTGCAGAGAAACAGTCGGTGTATTCTACGCCCCCGGCCGACTGGGCAAGAAATTAATTGAATATTCTTTAAAATGCATCGGCCTTTAAATTTTAGAATACAATGAGAATATGATTAAAATGCACAACATTGGCTGGAAGAGATAACGGTGGTTGTCGCAAGATAAATATAATTTTGCCTACCTTTAATTCTCTCTCTCTCTCTCTCTCTCTCTCTCTCTCTCTCTCTGATTCACAGTGTAGCAATCAGTATCATCCTCCATTTCATTCTTCCTCGTGAGAATAAAGATTAAAGTTCAGCCGAAGAGAATCATTCTTGATAAAACAATTGCAATTGATGGAACTAAATAAATTCATTCTTGAGAAAAGAGTTTCAACTCAACGGACAAAGGTGACTGATCGTGAGGAGACTTAACAGAAGATTCCATTTCTATAGAAATTATTATTACTATATGTAACAAGGCAATAAAATTAAATAAGAGTGATATGAATGGGAAGATTTATTTTCTACAGTCATACTAAAAGTTAATGCTGGTTTAAGATGGAAAAAAACTTCCATTATTCCCTCTTTCTCTATGGTGAAAATAATATCTTTTTATTCTTAACAGCTTTTTTGACGTCAGTTCCTCACGGTCCTGCTCCATGTATGACGTATGATATCAGCAAACCTCGTATAAATACACACCCTCTCCTGCACAAAAAGACTGAAACCTTAAGAAACCAAATACCAAAGAAACCAAGACACAGGTAAGCAGAAAGTTTGAAATATCTAAACATTTAATGAACAATAATCCTGGTTTCTTAAATGAGAATTTTAATAGGAACTTTAAAATATTTTCAGCTTCGAGAAACTCGATGACATATCTCTGCTTCGTATGCACTTCGTACTGCTACTCAGTTGCTATATGTAATAAAATTAAATAAGAGTGATATGAATGGGAAGATTCATTTTGTAGTCATACTAACTTAGCCACTTCTGATGTTCCAGGATAATATCATAAACTAGGAGGCATTACTTTCAACTCCCTTACGAGCTCAGCATGGGCTACTGAAGAAAATGCTTAATTAGTGGAAGAGCCTTTATGAAACAAATGTGATTTGTAACTGAAAACTTCACGGCGAACCGAGTTCAAATCCTGTTTGCATTATTCATATCGCTAATTACCCTTGGGAAAGGTATGAATCCAACTATTCTCCTTCCAATCATGGGTAAATAGTAGGTCAGACTGGGCTTTTAAAACTCAGTATAGTAACTAGTTCAATAGTAAGAAAACTTTGAATTCAAATCTGTTACACTTCGCCTAAAAATTGACTTTGCATCATATCCTGCTTGTGCCCAGGGGTTGTATTAGCTTAAAACGGCTCTTGCCTACAAGTGTGGGGTCCAAACTCACGACAATAATAATAAATGTTTCAGAGATTAAATTACCAACCATTGTTCTCCGCTGATCTGACCAATCTCTCTCTCTCTCTCTCTCTCTCTCTCTCTCTCTCTCTCTCTCTCTCTCTCTCTCTCATATATATATATATATATACCTATAATTTAATATTCATATACATATTTATATATATATATATTTATTGTAAGCATATATATATATATATATATATATATATATATATATATATATATATATATATATTTATATATAAGCTTAAAACAGTGTTTTTAATTCGTAAAATGTTTACTCGAAAATGCAAAACAATGTCAAAATATATTTCAATTGTAAAATCTATGTTAGATATAAAACATGATAAAAACTCACAACTCAGAATTTCATGATTACGATCCTTAGGTGAGTATGTATTCCGCACCTCTGAATATATATATATATATATATATATATATATATATATATATATATATATATATATATATGTGTGTGTGTGTGTGTGTGTGTGTGTGTGTGTGTGTGTGTGTGTGTGTGTGTGTGTGTGTGTGTAAGATTTATGCTGAATTCATAGTTTATATAGAAATGAAATTGTTCATGACGGGTTATAATGAGTGGGACATAAATAGAACATTTTTGAAACAGATGCTCACTCATAATCTTTAATAATTTTTTAGCGTACATTATCACAGTCATTGAATTTCTTCTTGACCTACCTAATCCCACACGTATTAACTTGCCCGAAAGTGACCACGATTTGTGAAAGCTATTATCCCCTTTTTTCTATAGTCACTTTTATGAGTCAATTAATGGGATCATTTTGTACTTATTTGCCCCATCACTAAAATTCATGTTGCCATATATATTTATTTTATGTTTTTCAAATTATGCACTTTCTCGTCTACTAAACATACACACAAAACTATAATTAACGAGAAATGACAAAAAAAGAACGTGTCAAATATCTGTTTCTTCTTATGAATTTCATTTCTTTCTCCATAATGTCACGTCTATATTATTAACGAAATGCCTTCCTCCTCCCCACCTTTATCCGGCTGTACTCAAAGATGAAGCGTCAAGTGAAGGCTGTTTTTCAATTGTTGATTTTTAAGGTAGAGGATCCTTTCAGAATATTGGCGCTAAACAATCTGTACACCAGATTAATTGAAGCACCTACTTCATCATCCGTTTGAGGCAAGAATTCAGTCTTTATTTTACCGTTTGAATTTTAAAAACTGATTAACCTGATTGCTTCTTACAGGACAATAAATGTCCACTAAGTTTAAATAAAAGAGTAGGAACATTACTTGATGTTTGCAGTCATCATAGAGATGTTTTGTATATTTCAAAATATCGACATTTAAAAGACTATTCTTGGGATAGGAATTAACAAAAGGGACTACTAAATAACCAAATGTTTGGCCAAATGTTTGGTAATCCAACAAATATCGGCCTAATTACTATCTCTTCGTGCTTGTAAAATCTTTAAACTTTCATTGGTATTATTTAGCCAATACAATTTTAAATTATCGCTGGTCGCACTTGTAGAGTTGATAGATCAATTCGTATGCGTTGCAGCCAAAATATGTCTAATCGGATCCTTGATGGCTACCAATTCTAAGGTCTCGATTCCATTTGGCTTTCCTCATCCAAGGAATAAGGGTTGTGAAGGTGGGAGGGGCAATTAAATTAACCCCAGCTCCGATTCTCTACTTACTGAAGATGGTCGGCTACATAGAGAGATCTTCTTACCCACACCAAACACCCAGTTAGTGAACCCGGTAAAACGTCTGACATTTTCATGACGAAAATGTCATCTGGCCAAATTGTGGAAACACTGTCCTGTAATTAGATAAAACACTGGTCGTGTTGATTCTTTCCGTTGTGTACACATTATTATTATTAGTAGTAGTAGTATTAGTATTATTTGCATCATCAGACAAGAAGTGGTCATCACTGGAGATCAAGTGACAACAAATATCCTCAGAATTTCACTATCTCGTCAGCAGGGCTTAGAATACGCTGATGTTATCCCTTGCCGAGAAGTAAGAACACCCCCTCACTAAAAAGGGTAGTCTTCTGTGTAACACTTAACTGCATCTGATAGTGAGACTCCGGTTCTGGTCAGTGTGGAGAACTCGTTTTTGGCCATTCTTCCTAGATCCTCTCTCACTTGGAATTGTTATTAGGGTCCAATCAAAGGGTCAAATAGATCTGTTTAAAAATCATTCGTATTCGTGTGAACCAAAAAAAATCTTAATGAACAACTACACAAAAAAATATAAATATGAACACTATTCCCTAACCTCAAAGTATAAAATAATCCTAGACGGGTTGACACTCCGTTATTAGTTATAATAGTGCCAAACCAGATTGATGAGCTCTTAGCTAAACATACAAGAACAAGTGTCAAACAGTTTTGACCAAATTTACGCATCGCTCAAAACCTTTGAATGATTACGTAGAATATTTGAAGTACATAACTGGAAAATGGACAATTTCACCCATCGTTTATTCAGCTTCCAACTTTAAACTATGTAGTAGGTTTCTCCTTGTTCAATGTCAACTTCATATCCTCATGAATCTCTTTAGATGTTAAAGCTTTCATATCAAAATAATGGATATTTCGGTACGATAAACCTCAATATGGTCAATTTTCTTAACAAATGCCAACTTATCAAATTTCAATTTTGTGGAACAGAAAAAATATTACAGTTTGAAATTAGTTTGGTTCATTTGTTTAACGGAATATCAACCTCTTATGGTTTATTTAATGCCGAAATTTGATACAAATAATTTGCTCGCAGTTATATGGAATAAAGTGTTCCTCCCTTATGTTATATGGAATAGTGTCCCTACCTTATATCAATAATTTTCAAACATCTTTTTAATCCATAAATGAGACCCTAACAAATATTTCGGGTCAGAGTAAATATAATTCTCCACACTCCCCAGAGATTCAGAACTGGAGTCTCACTAGTGAATGTAGTTTAATTTCATACCCAGGACATTCCTTTTTAGATCTTACCCCTCTACAAGTGGTATAGTCTACCTATTCTAAGCGCCATGGACAGAGCGAAAAAGAGTTATGAACTTTAAATGTTCTGTGTTATTAAAACAGTTGAACAGCGTCGACTTAATCAGTACTGTGTAATTCATGTCAAGTAATTTAAACCATGAACTTATCTTGTAGTATTTACATCTTGACTCCAGACGTCTCTAGTATCATCACAGAAGATCAAATGATAGCAAGTCTTATGAAAAGGTCACCAACCTTATTTAGTTTTCATCAAATCTAATTATTCTATACTGTTTTAAGGGGCTTCGAGACTATTCTTAATAAGCATAATGGTTATTATTTGGAGATTGATTGATTGATTGATTGAATTATCTTTAGGCCTAGAGGTTAAGGAATTGTGTTCCTTTCGAATACGAATAATTTTCAAACAGAATCATTTCACCTATAGAGGTGACTCTTACAGGTACTACAACACCGGGTCAGTGTGAACCCGAAGAGTAATAATGATGAAGATGTACTCTACACTTCCCATATCTGCAGATGTACTCTACACTTCCCATATCTGCCTCTTCAAAAGATGCAGTTTAGAGTCACACTTAGAACACCCCTTTTTGTGGTGCTCTTACCCCACTACAAGGAAGATGCAGTCAGCATATTCTAAGCCCCACCGACTGAGTGTGTTATTGTTTTGCTTGTATTCGATATATAGTAATACAATTGTGATAAGGATTTTGATCTGGTTGTTGAAGCTTTTTTCGTCGACTTAGATATTTTAACCGGTTTGTTGACAAGTAAGCATCTTCATAAAAAAAACCTTCTTTCTGTTTGTTTCTCTGTTTAAAGCAAATTCCGTCAACTTGAAAATCTCTTAGAGCTTCGTTTAAGGCGATTACCATTTTTATATGCCGTCTGAAGTTTAACAAAAAAATTGTTGTCAACATCTCCAACGGGACTTTATCCTGCAATAATCAAAAGAAAAAGTAAGAACATATTATTTACTTTATACAATTTTTAACTGAAATCTGAGTGACAGCAAGTCTTCTCAACTCATCAGGACTCTTCTCACAATTTAGCCGATCTTAACAGTCCTACGGCCTAGATGATCTCAATCCTTCTCCAGAATTACATTTTTACTAGTCTCTCTTCCAGTTTCTTTGGGGGTGTTCCAAGACCTCTGACTATGATTAGTATAACTGTCACTTTCATGTTCCACGTTTTTTTTTTTCATTTCTCTGACAAATTCGATGTATTTATCTAATTTTTACTTTTATTACTTTTCAGCGTTGATATCCTCCTTATTATTATTTACTACTTGAGAATTTTTCACATCAGTTTAGCTGATGGTCTTTCACTGGAGTTTGAATGGCAGCGAGTCTCCTCAAGTCTCCAGGACTCTTCTAAGTATTCTGGCCGATCTCAATAATGCAGTAGTTTGGATGGTCTCCACTCGTCCCTTTATTTCCATGTCCTCCTATCCCTGTACCAATTATTTGATGACTATACCAAGAGCACCAATTACAATCGGTATAATCGTCATTTTCATGTTCCCTAGCAGTTTTTTCAATTCCTTAGGAAGGTCGAAGTACAAGGTGCCTTCAATAAGTTTCCAGACTTTTTTGTACAGGCATTAAAAATTGTCGTAGACTCTTGCTATACATCTTAGGAGATGACTGACCAATTTTTATGATTTCACGTTCAAATGAACAGCTACAGCAGCAATTGGAATCATCATCATCATCATGTCGTGCCGCTACCACGAATATCCCTGACCCTCTCTCGCCACTTCTCCCTATCATTCATCGCTTCTGGCAGGTCATCAGGGCTACATCCCGTATCCTCACATAGCTGCTGTATGTATGTTTGAGCTGGTCGACCTGTTTTTGCTAGGCCATATGCGGGGTCCATAGGAGTACATCACTGATGAGTTCGTCCTTGCTTCTTCAGTAGTGTCCTGCGTGTCTGGTTCGTCTAACTTGTATAGTTTTCGTGACGGGAGGCAGGTGGCCGTATAGTTGGTGCCTTGTGGGTTGTTGCTGCCAGGACTTGTTCAATATTGCTCGCAACATTCTTGTGTAATTGCCGTCTAGCTTCTTCAGCCGTTTAGTTAGCGTCCAAGTAGTGCATCCATACAGCAGTATCGATACGACCGCTGCCTAGATGAAACTGCGTTTCATTTTATCGGTTAGGTCTGATTTACATATGATCGAGAGCCTATCGATTTGTCGACTTTACCAAGGCCTTCGATTCCATACACAGAGGAGAGATGGAACAAATCCTACTAGCATACGGCCTACCAAAAGAAACCGTAGCAGCAATAACAATTCTCTACAGAAACACCAAAGTGAAAGTACGTTCATTGGATGGAGACACAGAATACTTCGACATTGTTGCAGAAGTACTACAAGGGGACACGCTAGCCCCATACCTCTTTATCATCTGTCTAGACTACGTGCTTAGAACTTCGATCGACAAAATCAGAGAAAATGGCTTCGAGCTGACAAAGAAAAGAAGCAGAAGGTACCCCGCAAAAACAATTACCGACGCCGACTACACCGATGACATAGCGTTACTGGTGAATACACCCAACCATGTCGAAACACTACTGCATAGTTTGGAACGAGCCGCCGCAGGCATTGGCCTCCATGTCAATGCACGCAAAACTGAATATATGTTATAACCAAACAGGCGACATTTCCACACTAGATGGAACCTCTCTGAAACTAGTTGACAAATTCACCTACCTAGGAAGCAGCGTCTCATCAACCAAAAAAGACATCGACACACGGCTAACGAAAGCATGGACAGCTATCGATAGCAAAACTGAATATATATATATACATATATATATATATATATATATATATATATATATATATATATATATAGCAAAACTTCAGCCTGATTGTCACAGCTGGTGAATTTCAAAAATCCAATCTGGACGTGAGGACACTTTAGAAGAACGATATGCAATAAAATTCTGTTTTAAACTTGGAAAAAATGCCACAGAAACGTTTGGAATGCTTCAGACTGCTTTTAGACCATCTTGCATGAATCGAGCATCAGTTTTTGCGTGGTATGAGAGATTCAAAGAAGGCAGGGAGTCTGTGAGGGAGGATGAGAATTGTGGGACGAGTAAGGAAGTCAGAACACCAGAGTTGATTGGCCAAATAAAGAATTTAATGGATAAGGACCGTCGTATGTCTATAGAGAAAATAAATGCACAGTTTGATGTCAGTGTGGGAACTGTACACACAATTATTCGCGAGGAACTGAAGATGCGGAAGATTTGAGCGAAGTTTGTCCCAAGGGTACTCAGAGAAGGAAAGAAAGACGTTGTCATGACAGCAGGGAGATGGTCGAGCTGATAAATTCAGATCCCGCAGTTCTAGATGTTCTGGTGACCTGCGATGAAAGCTGGATCTACTGCTATGATCTAGAGAGCAAGAGACAGAGTTCCCAGTGGAAGCATGCTGGCTCTCCCAGACCCAATAGGGCCAGACAGAGAAAATCTACCCACAAACTTTTGGTGATCTTTTTTTTTTTTTTTACAGCACTGGCATTATCTACATGCACTGGGTTCCCACTGGACAGACAGTCAACAAGGAATACTATGTTGAGGTTTTAAGGGAGTTCAGGAAGAGATTCCGTCGGAAGAGGCCAGCACTCTTCAAATCGGGTCAGTGGCATTTCCACCAGGACAATGTACCAGTCCACAACTCCATCCTTGTTACTGATTATTTGACCAAGATGAGTTCCTCACCCTCCCTATGGTCCAGACCTTGCTCCCTGTGACTTTTTCTCATTCCCTAAGCTCATCGTAAAACTTAGAGGCTGTCGTTATGAGACTATTGAGGAGATGAAAGAGGCTATGATGAAGGTCATTGACGCGTTCACACAAGAGGACTTCCATGGGGCCTTCTCGAAGTTGTTGGAACGGTACAACAAGTGCATTGCAGCCCGAGGAGATTACTTCGAAGGGGACTAGACTTTCATGTTTGTACTATCAATAAAAGTGCCCACACGTAAAAAGTCTGGAAACTTATTTAATGATCCTTGTACTTATCCTTCTTTTCACTTTCTTTCAATTTTACTCTGTGATCAGCCGGGACAGTAAAGTCCACAATTCAGCAAGTTTTGTTTTGTTTTTTTGTTAATTATCATAAGGTCTGATCGTCTGGCCGAGATTAGGTGATCCGTTTATATCTTTAAATCCCAGAGGAGTTTGTTGTTATTATTATTATTATTATTATTATTATTATTACTATACTTCTTGTGAACTTTTCACACTATCGTTGGCTGATAGTCTTTCACTGGAGTCTGAGTGATAGAAAGTTTTCACAGGTTTCCAGGACTCTTCTCAGTATTCTCGCCGACCTTAACAATGTCGTAGTTTGGATGGTCTTGATTCTTCCTTCAATTTCCAACTCATGTAGACCCCTTTCCAAGTCTTTGGGGACCGTTCCAAGCGCGCTAATCACAATTGGTATCATTATTGCCCTCATGTTCTACACCCTTCGAATTTCTCTGGCAAGGTCCAAGTTCTTGTCTTTCTTTTTAGTTTTTTCTTTTTGTTTTCATTCGTTCGCTTTCTTTTCTTTTTTAAGGGGTATTTTTTGTTGTCAATTATCACTAGTAATTGAACGTTGTTGAGTGAAATTGTCGATTCCGGTCTCAATTTGACAAAGCGCAATCCTGTTTCGTATATTTCGTAGGTATTGAAAGAACAGACTCTGCTAAAAGCCAACATCCTATTTCCAGAGAAGGTTATGTAGCGACTTTACTACCTTTTCCTTTATTTCCTTTAACAGTGATCCTTCAACTGAGCAGTTCAAGTCATCATAAATCGACCTCCTATATATAATACACGTGCAATGAATGTAGTAAAATGTAAGAAATTTAGGTACCTTATAACAATGTATATCGGCAATTTTTGGTAATAAATCATCATCAGTCTCTCTCTCTCTCTCTCTCTCTCTCTCTCTCTCTCTCTCTCTCTCTCTCTCTCTCTCTCTCTCTCTCTCTCTCTCTCTCTCTCTTGCTCACTGCTTGCTTATGTCTGTCATTATTTATACAATTATAACTGCAAACACATTACTTGGAAGTTAAGATATTTGAAAATTCCCCTCTGGTCAGCATTCAAGTACAGGATTTTGAATTTTAAACGCTGATTTTCAAGGCAAACTTACCCTCCAATTGAAAGATTATCGCAATTCAATTTTCTTACTTTCCAGTTGATCGTGTGCCAGACTAAGCCAAGCTTACTAACCATGATAACTACAATTTTCTTTAGTGTAGAACTAGGAGTTTAAAGATTTCATATTTTTACCCTATTCCCAACATCCTGTTTCTATGGAGTGTCGAAAACGTAACAGCGAAATTAAATCTTCTGATTTCCTTCATTTAATGATGCTTACTTCATTCAACCTCGATTTCGTTTCTCAGAGTAAAATTTCGCCAACATTACTCCTTAAACGCATCAACCAAACACCACGAAACAAGAGAAAGCCATTTTTCTGTCACAGGTGGCATTTCACTTCGAACTTTAATTCTGTCAGGTATTTTCGTAATTTCATAGAATCATTTTACTAAATCTTTTTTCTTTATACATATACATATATGTATATAATAATATCATCTTGGACTCAAATGACCTAACTCTCTGCTTATTTCTTGATGAGGGACATTGTAAATTGACCCCGTTCTTGCAAAGGACGAAAATACCCAACCTCATTGACTGACACTTTAGATCTACTTCCAGAATACGCTGAGACATTAGAACAAAACTAAATAAATAGATAAATAAATGAAAAATAAAAACAAAAATGATACGTCAAAATTGAAGAACAAAGAAGGAACAAATCCCTTTTTATTGATAACCAAAGTGGGTAAAATAATTTACCATTTGTTGGTTATACGAAATTAGCTTTTTTTCCTTTTCTCTCTTTAGCAACAACCGAAACATTTCTCTCTCTCTCTCTCTCTCTCTCTCTCTCTCTCTCTCTCTCTCTCTCTCTCTCTCTCACACACACACACACACATACACACTCACTCACACATACACACACTCACTCACTCATTTATTAAAGTCTTTGCGTACGAGCTATCAAAGGTCGTCCAAGTCACAATTTCAGAAACCCGAGTACCAATTTTATGAGGCCAGAAAGAAAATTTGTTGTAATCCGAGCAGTAGTTGTAATAACAGCTATAATTACACTACAAATAGTACGGATGGGCACAAGCTGGTATGACACAGATGATAGAGCAAAGGGCTGATAACTTAGAGTGAAATTCAGCCATAAGATCTGGATTGTTTGTGATCACCAAAAACTAAGATGGAATCTAGCTTAAAATAGCAAAGAATCTTTCTTCCACCTTGTCAGACTTGGATTTTTTTTATCCTAATGTATTAATAACATGGCACAAAGTCATGACAGTAGAGAGCCTAGAAAACACTAGCAATAGACAGTGAAATTAACTTGTAACCATCTCTCCACATCCAGTTAATATATTTCACTAAGCTTAACTTCGTCCAGCTCAAGTCCTCAAGAAAGTAAAAGTTGTCGATTAATTAATTTACTTATAATAGCCTTCGAGATTTATTTGCCAAATATCAGTTTTTCATTCGGTGCCAATGATTTTTTATTTAGCTTGCTCGGTAAATCGTAAGAGACCAGCCCAGTGAATATCGAACTTACTACCAAATAGCTTGTGAGACATGCTTGCTAACCACTGCAGATACTCAGTTACAATTGTAAAGAACTGATGATAACACTATCGCTAAGTAAAATATAGTCAGAATATAAGATTTTTTTAAAATCATTAAATAAATAATTAAGGTTTATTAATATTTTGGAAAGCACTTTATATTCAAATTATGATAAAAAATAGGAATTTTGTAGTTTGTTTTAAAAAATGTAAAATTAAGAATTAAAATTAAAACTATTTTTTACCGCTCTAATTTTTCTGGTGCAGCACCGAACAAGTAACGCGATAAAAACTAAATTAAACTATTCTGGGTTAAAATTTTATGTAATCTTTAAACATACATACATACATATATATATATATATATATATATATATATATATATATGTGTGTGTGTGTGTGTGTGTGTGTGTGTGTGTGTGTGTGTAAAAATGGATCTCAATCCGATAGTATGAAGAAATTCGAAAAACAGAATAAATTAAATTAGATGAATTTATTTTGTTTTTTCTACTTTCTTCATATATATATATATATATATATATATATATATATGTATATATTAAAACCAATGTATGATTCTTTAAATGTTTAAATCAAAATAATCTTTCTTTACCCGGGATAGCTGTAACCCTCCATTGAAATTGTTCGCAATCACGGGCACCTACAGTATCAATATATATATATATATATATATATATATATATATATATATATATATATATATATATGTATCAAGTAAAGATCAACAGATGTAATCCATTATAAATTTATTTCAACAATCTGTATCCACAGATTGCTTCCTCAGATTGCGAACAATTTCAATGGAGGGTAACAGCTATTCCGAGTAAAGAAAGTCTCGTAATGTTAAGTCATGGATTTTTATTTATTTATCTATTCATTTATTTATTTTTGATTATGACTGAAGACCAAAGCCAGTCGTGATTAACAAATTTATTTAGTTAAAAAGTTTCTACCAACGTTTTTATGTTTATTGTTTTATTCATCTCACACACTCTCAAACACATATCATATATATATATATATATATATATATATAATCAGATTCGTACATGCACCTAACGATGAAGTTCTTTTAAAAAACAAAAAACGAAATTTATTTAGCATAGACGAGCCATAGCGAAGCTTCTTTTTTATTAGATTAGAGCTGCGTTTTTCTATTTACTGACGAAACAAATCTCAATGGTTGAGAGAAAATTGTGTTTGAAAAGAATAATGTGACAATTAGAATCGGTAAATAATTTAGCAAGTTCAAATCAACTCATTTATCGGATGAAGAGGCCTGCGATTATAAACCAATCAGAATGTCGCTTGGACAACGGAAAAATGTTATTAAAGTAGTTCACCAGTACATATTCGCTGGTTGTTTTTAAGGCCTGTATAACGAACGCATCGTACTTCTCGTTACTCTATATATAACAATGCATTTGAAATTTTTTAAATGAAAAGATAGTATACGAAAGTGAATTTTGAACAAGTGTGCTTTATATATGGCTCTACCCAATAGACTATTTTTTTTTTCTATTTTTCCAGAACGACGTTCACATCACATCAGTTAGCGCAAATGGAATTAACGTTTCGCAAGGCTCCATATCCTGATGTCATAACGCGGGAAGATCTTGCTCGCAAGCTGGATCTTGACGAAGCAAGAGTACAGGTGAGAATTCGATAGATTTTAAGGGGAAATGTTTTTATTTTCCGCTCGAATGGAAATTCTTTCCCAGTAATAAACAAACTTAAAATAATTCATCCTTTAAAGAAAAACTCTCCTCATCTTTGTCTGGCAAACCATATCTCCAGGGCTGAAATATCTTCGTGAAAACGTGTCTTTTTACTTTATTTAATTAACGAATTTATTTCTCCTCATAAATGTCAAAATCTCTAAATTTTATAAAACAAAAATATGATTAATATCATTGGTGTTGATACAAAACATAACAAGTTGCCGTGGTATAGAAAGTATGTTAGAAAATATTTTGTTCTGAATTTCATAATTAACTCGAAGGTCGAAGAATAAATCGACTGGAAACGCTTCAATAAAAATTTTGATTTCTTTGCGTATCAATCTTCGTGGATTATTTGATGTCAAAGCCATTCTTGGAGAAGAATAGCGATGGTAATATTTAAATCATAGCTGGGGGCGGGGCCAGTAAGGATTCAAACCTTCCGAATGTAAACGAAAAATAGCATGACTAGACTTTGAACTCACTTACTATGATGAGGCAGTCCAGTACGTTAGCTATGACCTCACGTGAGACGACCACATAATTAGAGGACACGCACACACACACAGAGTCGTAAAATCAGAATAATGAACATATTTAATCTCAAAACCTCAGTTGATAGAAACAAAAAAATCATATTTACTATTTCATAAAAATAATTCAGTTTTGTTTTCATTTTTATTTGCTCTAAAACTTAAAAGAGGATTGCCTAGAAACAGTGGTTAACACCCTCAATTCAAAAATCTAAAAGGCATTATTAAATCAATGCCCTTTCTCGATTTTAAACAATTTATTCTCATAATTTTTAATTGAAACTTCTTATTCTACAATTTGATTGCGTGAGGACCTGGTTGCTAACCCTGCCGGACTACACCATCGTGTCATAAACACTTATACGTTCACTTTCGACCTGATACTCTTGATAAATGTATGAACCTCGTTATTCCTTCAGCTATGGGTTGAATTGTATCACTGCTTCTCTTCTACAAGGTTGGCTTTGGCATTAAATGAAGGTTGATTAGCCACTAAATAAAGAAACCAAACCGAACCTTATGAGAGAAAGAGAGCGCGTCAGTCGGGATTTGCAATTTTAGCGCAAATTCCTGCAGAGCAAAGATAACCACCTTTTCCGAAGATTACTAGACAGAAATAAAGCAAAATTTCACAATTCCGTCCAAAAAGATCTTTGAAATTTCCTAAAAGATCCTTTTTTAAATTTCTTTTCTTCTTCAGGTTTGGTTTCAAAATAGAAGAGCAAAATGGAGAAAAGGGATTAACCCGAACCATTATATTCCGTCTTCAGAAGGTAAGAAATATCATCGCTTAATCTTTTGAATTTTTTGACTCTGAATTTCTTTTAAGAGACTTCGTATAATATAGACACCCTACATAAACTTATGGGGATCGCGATGGACAGAATCAGTATCTTAATTAAAATTTAGATCCAACTCAGGAAAAAAATTATTTAAATGTTCAATCAAAAACACAAAATTGAAATTCGAATGGCAACTTTCACTCAAATTGAAATTCGAATGCCAACTTTCACTCAAATTGAAATTCGAATGCCAACTTTCACTCAAATTGAAATTCGAATGCCAACTTTCACTCAAATTGAAATTTGAATGCCAACTTTCACTCAAATTGAAATTTGAATGCCAACTTTCACTCAAATTGAAATTTGAATGCCAACTTTCACTCAAATTGAAATTTGAATGCCAACTTTCACTCAAATTGAAATTCGAATGCCAACTTTCACTCAAATTGAAATTTGAATGCCAACTTTCACTCAAATTGAAATTTGAATGCCAACTTTCACTCAAATTGAAATTTGAATGCCAACTTTCACTCAAATTGAAATTTGAATGCCAACTTTCACTCAAATTGAAATTTGAATGCCAACTTTCACTCAAATTGAAATTTGAATGCCAACTTTCACTCAAATTGAAATTTGAATGCCAACTTTCACTCAAATTGAAATTTGAATGCCAACTTTCACTCAAATTGAAATTCGAATGGCAACTTTCACTCAAATTGAAATTCGAATGCCAACTTTCACTCAAATTGAAATTCGAATGCCAACTTTCACTCAAATTGAAATTCGAATGGCAACTTTCACTCAAATTGAAATTCGAATGCCAACTTTCGCTCAAATTGAAATTCGAATGCCAACTTTCACTCAAATTGAAATTCGAATGCCAACTTTCACTCAAATTGAAATTCGAATGCCAACTTTCACTCAAATTGAAATTCGAATGCCAACTTTCACTCAAATTGAAATTCGAATGCCAACTTTTACCCATGTGGTCATAAATTTGGAGCTTCATATTTATAATATGTAACATAATATAATTATGCAACCTTGAGCTATCTCACTCACTCTCTCGTCCCATAACCTGACTTAATAGTGGGGGTGCTACATATGTAATGTATCTCAAGCAGAAATAACCTGGAGGAGCCCATCCCTCTCCAGGTCTATAACTGTTTTGAATTCAGAGTTTTCCTTCTCCTAGATCGTTTTCTATACCAAAGTTAAAGAGCCCAGCCAACCCCTATTATTTTATCCTTAGCTGAAAGGAGAATATGGGTATTCGAACTTTTCGAAAAATGCCATATGAAATGCAAACACACTTGTTTAGGATTTGAACTCGGGTAACTGAGTGTACTTCCAACGACAATGAGCGTTACGCCAACAGCGCCTCCTTAAAAAGATATAGTATATAAGTCACTAGTTATATCTATCTATCTCCGCACACACACACATATATATATATATATATATATATATATATATATATCGAGAGAGAGACTAACAGCTTAATATATTTATTGAGACTCGAACTCATTTACTCTCGTTGTTCTATTAGGCTATCTTACTAACTATTACTCTATAGTAGGTACGTTCAGGTATTGATAAATATTTTTTTAGTCTTATTTGAGTTTAGCATAACCCCAGATTTATTTAAGAACCAAGCATGACAAATGCACACCTAATGTGTGTATGTAGTAGTCTATTAGTCTCACTATTGTAGTAATTGTTTCTCTTAACAGTAATTCGAGAACCTGCTTAGCAGTTGAGATAATTTTGTATTTCCAACAATACCAGTGTTTAAAGTTCGAGTACCGGTAAAATCCAAAGTCTGGAATACCGTTTTATAGGCTTTCATTTCTTGTAAGATTTGCGCATCCTAATCATCCACCATTTTGATTCTGTTCTAAACTAGCCTAAATACCATTCCCACAATTCTTTTCTGTAGACGGAGTTTGCTAGTCATATTTCTTGTTGATTGGATGATTTCCTATCCTCTACAGTTTTTGTTTTTGTTTTTTGTTCTATTTAGCTTTTTTTTTTTTCTTAGTTTTATGATGTTTCCGAAAAAAATGTAAAGTAAAAACGTAGATGAGAGAAAATGTAAATTAACAAAAATATCAAAAGATGTGACACAATCTATCAAGCAATAAGCTTTATATGTTCATATATATAATTCACGTCGTTTTCTCGTGAGCTTATATATATATATATATATATATATATATATATATATATATATATATAGAGAGAGAGAGAGAGAGAGAGAGAGAGAGAGAGAGAGACCGAAAGAGAGATAAATAGTACAATTAACAAAAAATAAGAAAAAATGTGATAAAATTTATCAAGCAATAAGCTTTATATATATATATATATATATATATATATATATATATATATATATATATAGAGAGAGAGAGAGAGAGAGAGAGAGAGAGAGAGATTGATTGATTGTTTGTTTGTTGCATATCAACCTTTGTTTGTTATTTAATGCCAAATCCATTTTTATACAAATAAACAGTTCAATTTCAAATAATTCAGTTTAGCATAAGTACACAGTTTGTCTTAAACATTCCTATTTCAATTTATTCAGTTTAGTTAAACAGTTCTAATTCAAACAATTCAGTTTAGTATAAGCATTTCTTTACTATGGCGATTGTTATTTAAGGCGACCTGAAGGCTCCCTTTACAATAGCTACAAAACCAAGGTTTAGGGGAGGGCGCTACACCTTCTCCTAAATTGCTCCACTTTACCCTTGATACGTACCTTATAATGCTGAGTGTTAAGCAAGGAGGTATCATGTACCATTTTTTAAGTCTTTGGTATGACTCGACATGGGACTGAACCCGGGTCTCCCGGGTCATTAGCGAACATTCTATCCACTAAGCAAATGAACAAATCAAAGCAGTTCTATTTCAAATAATTCAGTTTATCGTAAGTACAGTTTTAATGTCAAAAACAGTTCTATTTCAAAATATTCAGTTTAGCATACAAAACAGTTCCATTTCAATCAATTCGCTTTTGCCTAAGTACGTAGTTTGAATGTCAAACCAGTGCTATTTCAACCAATTCAGTTTAGTATAAGTACACAGTTAAGTTCTCTTTGACCCATAGATAGGATCTTATCAGGTGCTACCACTCTACCCAGAGTAGACCTAGGAGCGATGGCAATATAGGAGTACTCCGCATTCCCCAAAGCTTCAGCATTACTGGAACCGCAACATCAGATTGTTTAGTATCATATCCAGAACACTCGTCTCACCCCTCTGCAGAAAAGCAGTCGGTGTATTCTGCAGCCCCAGCTGACTTGGCAATATATATATATATATATATATATATATATATATATATATATATATATATATATATATATATTCTTGTCATTTACTCGCGTGCTTTTTTGCTTATATATATATATATATATATATATATATATATATATATATATATATATTCCCGTCATTTACTCGCGTGCTTTTTTGCTTATATATATATATATATATATATATATATATATATATATATATATATATATGAGAGAGAGGGGGGAGATGGAGAAAAAAGAGATTTAAAATTTTAAAAAGATTTTAAAATAACTTATCGTTTTTCAATTACAACGCTCAATATTACGAGATGCGGCCCGTATACGTGTTAGAAGTTTAAAATATCTTTAAAAACGTCGATAAAAACGAATTTGCGAACACTGATCGCAACTGTCGTGCTTCCAATTTTATTGATGGTGGGTGACAGCGTTGGCGCTTACAAACTATAAATATAAATAGAATGTGAATTTGACTTTAAAAGGAATCCCATCATGCTTCTGATGACTGGGAATTCCACATGAAACTGACAGTTATGCGAAGAAAATGTTTATTGAATCCTTTGATAATAATTTGTTTTTATCAAGAGCTTTAACGGGATTTTAAGGTTATGATATATATATATATATATATATATATATATATATATATATATATATATATATATATATATATATATATATATATATTTGCGTGTGTGTGTATGTGTATGTGTGTGTGTGTGATGTTAAAAAATAAGTACAACTTTTATTGTTTTATTCTCTCTGGAATAAAAGCATGAGATCGAATATAGACCGATGATTAAAACCGCTTTTTAAAAACTTTTATAATAAAACTTTTAAAACTTTTAAAATCGCAGTTCTCACCATCCCTTTAGTATAACTGTCTGTATCATGATATGAAAATTGATCGTCTGTTTTTAACAATATCTGCAAGATTTCCACCGAAGGGTTGCTACCAATATCGAAGGATTCTCATATCTGGTAGGGGTTAGGACAGTTTTGTTTAAAATTGGTTAGGAAGGTCTTATTCGTCTGGAAAACAACTAATGGGACTTTTTGAAATAAATTTTTATAACCAGTGCTGATTCCAAAATGTCTCAATCCATTCGTACAGGAAGCAAATAGATTTTTTAAATGAAATGTGCTTTAAGATATTCTTTATATCCCGGGTATTACCAGGTAATATGTTTTAATGGGAAATCAACTAATTTCCATACTAAAAAAAAGTGTTAATTTTTGTGCAAAAAATCGGCTCCAGAAGCTGAAAATTTTACATCTGTATTATTGCATTTATTGACCAATCGGCGCTTTCGTGCTCGTTTTAAAAATTCTTTGAGATTTCACAGATGAGAATATTTGACTTGCCGCAAAAATCTTGAAGGATCAAAACCCAAAATAACTTTTAAAATCTTTTCCTTCCTAGATTGTTTAAAATACATCTTTTAATCAATTAGAATCGTAGACAAATGGTCAAATTTTTATCTAATTTCTCAATCTTATGAATGAAGAAATAAATATTTTCCAGTACGTCTCACAGGTTTTACCTCCATTGGCCTAATGAGTTGAATGTTCGCCGATGGTCCGGAAGACCGGGGTTCAATCCCAGGTCGAGTCATACCAAAGACTCAAATAATGGTACTTGATACCGCCTTACTTATCACTCAGCATTATAAGGTAAGGATCAAGGGTAAAGTGGAGCAATCCAGGGAAAAGAGTCGCGCCCTCCTATTCACCTTGGTGTAGTAGCTATTGAAAAGAGAGCCTTCGGGTCACCCTCGACTAAGGTCGCCAACTTTTAATTTACTTTATATAAATATATATATATATATATAATTGGATTAATTTCGATTTTTCCTTATATATATTTATATATATATATATATATATATAGAGAGAGAGAGAGTTCGGTGATTACATCTTCCTCTGAATATACACCAGTAGTCATTGACAAATAAACTAGACTGCACCATTATTCGGACAACATTGATATTCTTTTCAAGGATATGAAAATGAAATATTAAGAATATACCTACAATGACGTTTAAAGTTCGGGTATGCTTCCTTAGTTTTAAATTGATTTGGTATTTTATTGAACTGGGTCAACTTTAACACAATCCAGTTTCAAGTGAATAAAATGACGAACAATAACTTACGTTACTGGCACGCAAACCCCTACTTATTGTAAAGTGTCTCCCTTATCAACAATATCTATATTATGCTTTTGTTCTTACCTTCAAATGTTTACATTTTTCTTTTACAGATAGGCAAAGCAGTAACGAAGTTAAACCAATGCCAGAACAAAGAAGCCCTTCACCCGGAAGTCCTATCTCAACTGGAAGTCCAATTTCGAGCGGAAGTCCTCCATCTTGGAACGAAACATTGTCTCTCTCTCCTAAAAGCACAACTACAGGTCTTCTTCAATGCGCTGCACCAAACGTAAGTGCAGTCGCAAGCGCTGCTGCCGCACAGACAGGGAGTTTCGTTGACAGGCCAACGTATCTTCCACCCACAACCTACACAACATCCTGGGTAACGGCTGAATATCCTTATAGTGACTATGTCAAGTCGTTGTCGTCTGAATACATGACTAACAGAAACCCTGTACAGATCATGCCTTCCTGGCTGAAACTGTACACGCGAGGATCACTTTAAAAAAAAAAAATTTTACCCCAAGAAAAATCTTTTGAATTATTGTTGGATTGTCTACGTTGATTTGCTCTAAAGATTTTCATCAAAGTACATGTCGAGTTAAATGAAATTCTATCGGTGAAAAATGTTGAACATTTATTGAAACTTCGACCTTTTATATTGGCAAAGTTCATTTTCACCTGTAACTCACATAAGAACATTTCTTTGGTTTATTTGAATTCACTCTCTTTCAAAATAAGTCACTCCGAATCGACCGAACAAAAAGATGAACAAAAGCATTGAGATAAATAAGAACACTTCTTTGTGATTACTTATTTCTTTAATTTTCAATTTTTCTCAACTCGTTTCGACCTTAGGTCATCACTAGGAGAAAAGTTTCTTGTTTTTAAAGATTTTTTTTTAAATCGTTGATATATCACAAAAGAAGCGACTAAAAATAAACACGTAATAACGCATATCCAAGAGCTAAATGAGTACTTTTTATGAATGAGTTTTGATAAAACGTTTATCTTTTTTTATTTTTATTTTTTATTACGAGTGCCTATTGAGCTCCTGTTATTACGCTGGTCCATGATGATACTAATGCTTCTATGTTGGAATGACTAAACAGTTCTCATTAACATTTCATAGTTATGTTCGTTATCTCAAAAATTTGGCAGATTAAAAAAATAATGTTCTGCACAAGTACAGAAACCACAAAATTATCATTCATTTGCAAATTGGACAGGAAATTTCTTTAGTCTCTAAGATCATTTTAATTGTATTGTTCATTTTTTAAAATCTCGCTATAATGTGCCATTTTCTTTTTTATTATAGTTACATACATTCAAACAAGATCAGAATTTTAGAATTATATAAAAAAAAAAGTAGTAAAAGTTGGCGACCGTTGTTGAGGGCTACTTAAAGGCTCCCTTTTCAATAGCTACTACACCGTAGCTTGGGGGTGCCTCTCCTTTCCATGGACTGCTCCAATTTACTCTTGATACATACCTTATAATGCAGAGTGTTAAGCAAGGACGTATCGAGTACCATTTTTGATTCTTTGGTATAACTCGACCTGGGACTGAACCCGGGTCTCCCGGGCCACTGTTCAACACTCGATCCACTCGTCCTATGGGCCGATTTATAAATATATAGTTATATATATATTATTATTATTAATTTCATTGTTATCTAATTTTCAGTTTTACTTTCGGTTTCTTACAATTCTTTATCGTGTCTCTATTTTAAACCTATTATGAAGTAAAGTAGTGATTATATGTATTCTATCAATTTACGTTTTTTGCTGCCTCTTTTTGGTAGTATTTTTCCGTCACTTTGATAGTAATCATAATTAACATCGTTAATCCTTTTCGAGTTTTTCACACCAGCGTTAGATGATAGTTTCTCATTGGAGTTTGAACGACAGCAAGTCCCCTTAAGTCTCCAGGACTCTTCTCAGTATTCTGGCCGATTTTGATAATGCTGTAGTTTCGATGGTCTCCATTTATCCTCTATTTTCCAAGTCTTCCAGTCCCTTTACCAATCCTTTGGGGATTGGTCCGAGTGCACCAATGACAACTGGTATCACCTTCATGTTCCATTACCAATCCTTTGGTATCACCTTCATGTTCCTTTACCAATCCTTTGGGGATTGGTCCGAGTGCACCAATGACAACTGGTATCACCTTCATGTTCCATTGTTCTTTAGTTCTCCGGCAAGGTTTAGGTACTATTATTATTATTATTATTATTATTATTATTATTATTATTATTTTACTCCTTGCGAGATTTTCACATTTGTCATAACTGATAGTTTTCACTGGAGTCCGAATGACAATATATCTTCGCAACTGTTTAAGACTCTTCTAATTATTTTGCGATCATAGTAGTGCTGAACAGTCTCAATTTTTCCTGAGATTTCTAGTCCCCTATTCTCTTTTCTAAGTTATTGGAGATTGTTTTAAGTGCTCCGACTATGATTGATATTACTTTCACTTTCATATTTCACAACTCAATTCCATTTCATAATAGTATTTGAAAGCTTCGACAGAATATTTTTCGTAATTGTTATTAATTAAAATCAACAGCATTAGTTCCATTTGATGTGTGTGTGTGTGTGTGTGTGTGTGTGTGTGTGTGTGTGAGAGAGAGAGAGAGAGAGAGAGAGAGAGAGAGAGAGAGAGAGAGAGAGAGAGAGGTGGGTAGAGAAATCACTGCTCTACCAATAATAGAAGTTACTTTCTTTCATTAAGTTGTTTACAAAATATAAACAAAGTCTCCCAATACGCTTTTGGTAATCAAATATTAGTATTTTATTCAAGGAATTGCACTATAATTTGGAAACATTTGAAATTCAATTCGTCAAAAGTGTAATCGGATATCCTATGTAGAATTGATGGAATCAATCACCACAAATTTGCTTGAGTTATAAAAGAAACTGATTTCGAAATGCATGCTAAAAGTGCCTTAAAGCCAACATATAAAATCTTTAATCACTTCGTAAATATTTCATGAAATATATGGACTACTATCAGCATCGGATCAATAAATTGTTCAAATTGTAAAGCTGACAAATGTAAATGAGATTCAATGATTAGTGGATGCAATGTCGACCTGAAGACAACCGGAAAACGAATCGATCAAAAAAGGTTGTGATCAAATAACTAATATGAATATGCTAATCACTGTATTTCATGGATTTATGACAATCAGAACATCTCACAATATTTACAATGTAAACGTCACTAGCCTCACAGAACAAATTGTAATTAAAGTCCTCCAATAAATAACATGATTTATTATTTCCAATATTTTCAGTATTTTCCTAATGTTCCTGTAAGATTGTTTACTGTTAACCTTTTATATATATTACTCTTCAAATACTTATGAAAGTAGTTTAGTTCAACCTGATACTAAATATGCTTGTGTTTGGGGCTTCCACTAAGGAATAAACTAATTATGAATTAACTCTTTATTCACAACATAATTATACATAATCTATTCTCTGTCCGAATCAAAAGATCAACCATTGTTATTGTCTGTCTATTATTAAAGACAATTTACTAAATACGAATGTTTCAACTGCGCAGTTGCTATTTTTCTCAAAAAATAACATTTTTTCCGTCAACTGCTAATTATATTTTGATGGAAGATTGCTCTTAGATTTACTTTTATTATTTAAATTATCAACGTAACCCTTGAATATATAATCTCCATTCACATAATAAGTTCAAACTCCAGATAAATATTTCGAAGGTGAGCTATTACCGATACTGTCGCCATCTTCAAACACACAAAAATGACACTATTCGTTTATTGTCAGAGACACACATGATCACCAAAAAACATTTATTTAATTGTACTGTATTTCAACAAACAGGGATGTTTTATGTTATTCATTTATATAAAATGACTTAGTTTAATTTAGAACGCTTTAATCAACAGAAGAGTTTACCATAGAGTAGAGAAGTCGCTGGGAGAAACGGGTGCCACAATCTGCGATTAATTTATTTATTAATCTGTTTATTTTTGGTTTGTTTATTTTATAGAATGTATTCATGTATTCATGTTACAATGAATTAGAAATTTCATCTGCCTTTTTTTTCTTGTTCATATTCTTAAGATTTTAAAAGATACTGTCAGGTATTTTCAAAAGGACATTTTTATAATTAAAGAAGAATACAGCATTACCTCTTAATAAGTTTGAGTTATCAACTGGAACTTATAGTTTATAGTCTCCACATTTTCAGGGTACAAAATATGTTCGATACTGATTCGGTTCCAGACTTAGCTGATCCAAATATATTTCAAAATTTTAAAGAAAAAAATTCACGAATATAAAAAGTATAGCGGTTAATATAAGGAATTCAAATGAATAATCTGAAAAAAAATATTTCGATTGAATAAATACTGAAAAAATATCGGAATTAAACAGAAAATTTTGATTAAAACAAAAAAGCAACTTTAATATTACTTGTCACAACAAAATGCATGATAAAGTGAATCAATAAGTCGGTGTCCTGTCACAATTATTAACAGAATTCTAATCTAAAATTTTCTATGGATAATATTCAATCTGTGATTAATAAAAAAATGGGGTGCATTGAAAAAATAGACTATGCTAAAAATAAATGTGACATGAAAAAAAAATGTTTCATTTTCATATTCACACAACAGACCAATTGCTGTACCTATGTATAAAAGCCAAATATCATTTTATTGCTTTTGTATCAGAACATGAAGATCAAAGATCAGGAAAAAGCAATTTTTCCCCTATCGATAAATATCAACCATAAAGTGACCCTTCTTATCTTAATAATCTCCCCGGCACTGGATATCCTTTTATCGTATTCTGACTATGAATGAGATCCAAATAAATATCATTGTTAGACTTTTCTCTGTAGAATTGGGGATAACAAGTTAGTCTTCTTTAGTGTGTTTGATCTTCACTTGTGACCTTGTTTGCTTGACGATACTGAACATAGTATTTATCTATACAGATATTGTCTCTATTACTGAAGGAGATAGAGTTTTATTGTGGCCATTCACATTCCAAGTTTTTAAACTCAAAGTAAGTTTGTACAAAATCTGTTTCTTTATATTTTATAAAATCGATTCAAATTGAATTTTAAAGAAGAGAAAATATAAGATCATTGCAATAAATTATAAACAGTTCATCAGGTTTATAATTATAGATATAAAAATACAAACACACATGCGTATATCCATATGTACATGTCCTTTACACAAACACACACACACACACACTTACACACATATATATATATATGTGTGTGTGTGTGTGTGTGTGTGTGTGTGTGTGTGTGTGTGTGTGTGTGTGTGTGTGTGTTTACGTTGTCATTGATTTTTTTCTACACATATTTTGTAAGGAATTATTGAACGAGAAACAATTTATTGTTTGTATTCTATATGATTTTTTTTTAATCCTCGTCTTCATATTTTCATTTTCGTTGCTTATAACACGATATTTTGAAAGCTATTTTTCGTTTTGTATACTAAGATTCAGTTCTGGGGATAAAACAGTTTATCAACAAGTTCCATGTTTATGGATGTCCCATTTCTTTATGAATGTCTCATCTTTAAGGATGTCTTATCTCTTTATGGAAGTCTCGTATCTTTACGGATATCCCATCTCTTTATGGATGTTTCATCTCTTTATAGATGTCTCAATTCTTCATGAATGTTTCATATCAGAATGGATGAAGGCTGGAGAGTAGACTGAACAGATTATTTTGTTAAAAGCTATGAAGATTTGATTATTAACCTGGAAAAAAACTCTCATAAAAATCTCATCTCGAAAATTATTACGGGTGGACAGGAGATCATACCAAATATTATGTTATAAATCACTAAGTTTGACCTATTCAAAAAACATCTCATCTTAAAGTATTAGATTAACGTAATTTTCTGTGTTTTATGAAATCAAATTATACCTCAACCTTCGAATGGACGATATTAACTCAGTTTTCGAATTTATGAGTCACATCCTTCCATACATCTATAGGGTAACTTGTAAAAGAGGGAAGAAAAATTCTTAGCCTGACCAAGAAGGAAATGACCTTGATCCATGAAATGTACACGCTATAACGCAGTCAGCAGGGGCTGAACAATACACCGACTGGATCTCTGCAGAAGAGTAAGATCCCCATCGAGTGTCCTGGATATGGCACTAAAAATCTGATGGTGAGGCTCAAGTCTTGGAGCTTTGGGGGAATGTGGAGTACTCCTTTATTGCCATTGCTCCTGGTCAGAGTGAACCTATCTATGAGACAAATAGAGGAGTTTGACATTTAAACTTTTTACAAAAGACTTCTCTTTGACCATATAACTGTGTGTAAACAAATGACAGATGTCTAATTGAATTATTAGCAATACTTGAAACCTTTAAACTGTCTGTAAACCAATGAGTGATGTTGAATAGAAATATCTCTGTTAAATAGCAATACTTGAAACTCTTTAACTGTATGCTTGAATTATTGATATTATACAACAATACTTTTTACTGTGTGCAAATTAATGAATAGTGTTCAATAGAATAATTAGTGTTAAATATCAATTCTTGTAACTACTTCACTCTCTAGAAACAAACGATTAATATTGAATGGAATAATTAGTGTTAGGTTGTAATAATTGAAACAATATAACTGTGTAGAAACAATAATAATACTAATATGCAAACAAATTAGTTCTAACTCATTTAGAAATCAAATTACCTTCAAATTATTGTCTTACAAATCATATATGTATATCCATTTAAATGTGTGCTAACAAATGACTGATGTTAAATTTTTTACTGTTACATAGCAATACTTGAAACCATTTAACTATATGCAAAAAAAAGAGCTCAGGTGCGTTCAAAAATATTTTCAAAAAATATTTTTATAAATTGTATATCTAATATATATGTATAAACAGGATTTGGTATAAGTAACCTACAAGTGTTGATAAGCCATAAAACCCAACCAAACCAAACGCATACTCAATTCCACATTTTCCTACCGTAGTTCTATACGCTTGACCCAATGCTGCTCCAGTTTTTTAACACTTCCAAAGTAATCTTCTCTATATCAAGTCTGAAATATTCTTCCTTTCAAAGGCGACTTTTCCCTTTAGAAAAGGGATGAAATCGCAAATAGCCAAATCTAGAAAGTGTTGAATCTGAAAGACCTGGAGGATGAAATGTTCTGCCAAAATCCCTGCTCGAGATATGGAAAAGTGGTAATCAATATATACAAAATACCTGGACAGTCAGTGGAATCCCCCTGATCTTATTCTAATTCTTACATGGTCAATCACTAATCGAATCCGTGTAATTAGTTCTCAATACATTTAAAATTGCTTGATAGTTTCCAGTCCTCGTGTGCCGAAGATATTTGCTCAATGGCATTTAATTGGGATATTTCAAAATTAAAAGCTTCATATTGAGATGTTAATTTTTTTTCTTTTAATGTACTTTTTCTCCAAAAATATTATATCCCATTAATATCAGAATATGCAAGAACCAAATATATCATTGAATATATTTCAAAATGCAAATAAATTTTCAAATGAATTTGCAGATTTTGTTCTTAATTGCAGAAAGAAAAATACTGGAAAGAGGATTTTTCACCGCATTTCAAGTTTCTTTGAATTTTAGTTTACTCTTCAGTCATCTTTTAGATATTGCTAGGAGTCAAGAAATTGTAAGTGCATTTTATGGTGAAAGTTGCTACTTATTTTTCTTTAGTGTGTTTGTAAGTGAGCAAAAGGGAACTTAGGAAAATGTTCAAGAATATGTAAAAATATCACACAGTAAAAAGCTAAATTTGGGAATCAGTCAGATTTGAAATCAAGAATACCAGATTATGTATGATGGAAAAAAATTGCCCGGTGATCCTGGCAAAGAAAAGTAAAAACAACAGAAAGAGAATTTAGCGATTGAAAGATTTGGTACAAAAATCAATGAATAAACTAAGCGCAGAAATAAGGACTAGATTGAAGCCTCCTGTAAGAAAAAATGAGATTTAAGATTCTTATATTCTAATCTGATATTACAAATAGTCTGGAAGATGTTGACAGTTTCCTGAAAATGCTGTACGGAGATATGGAGGTAAAAAATTTTTAAATGGTATTGTATATTTTGTTAGCTCGTCTCACATTACCGTTTGCAAGTGATTTCGATCATCACAGCGTTTCCTTCTGCTGTGTTATTGAATCAAATGAAATAATGTTCAGTAAGAAACTGCTTAATGACTGAGATAGCAATGTATTTTTTTAAGTGCTAGTTGCTATTTCAAAGAAAAAATTCCATTTTGCCAAAAGCTAGAATCTTCTTATAAAAGAAATAAAATGAACCTGTAAATACCACTGAAACGATATCTTGTCCCTAAAATCCAAATAAAAAATCACCTTTTTATGCTTGACATAGGTAACATATTTCATATTTTCTGAGGGAGTAGTTTCGTCTGTTTGAAAAAACATACATCTTAAAAAAAATAAATAAACGAACAAGAATATTAGACATTATGAAGTTAAAATGGATATTGGATAATTGCGAGGGTTTTTGAAAAATTCTCAGCTTCACAAAAAAGGATATGGCCTTTTTTTTTTTCTTTCCTTCTTTCAATGAATATCAAAGAACTTTTAGAAATAATGTTCCCAGCGTGTTTACTTATGCAATGAATACATGGAATATCCTACACATTTCATGACCTCTAGGTCAATAGTTTCTTTGTTGGAATGAAAAACTCTAACGGGTATCGTATGTAAACATTTCAGGCATAATTGTTAAAAACCATAAAATTCACACACCCACACACCCACTCACACCCACACACACACACACACACACACACACACACACACACATATATATATATAATATATATATATATATATATATATATATATATATTAGTATCGAAAATAAATAAGTACACCCCTAATATTTTTTTATAAAAATTTACTTTTTTTCTAAACCAAAAGATTTTAGGATTTTTTCATTTCAAGTGGGAAAGCGAATATTATTAGGTATTATTTATAATCAAACTCTACACCATTAAAATCATGTGACAAAAAATAAAATTGCTATGCCTCTGTGACAAAAATTTTAAGTACATAAATACATATTGCTAGTTATAAAGTAAATTAAAAGTGTATTTTATGGTAAAATTTTCATCTCATTTTACTTTAATGGGTTATAAGTAAAAAAGAAGTAAGGACAATCCCCAAACAAAATGTTAAAAGATTACACATTATAAAAGGGCCTTCTTTTCTTTTCTTTTCTTTTCTTTTCTTTTTTTTTTTTTTTTTTTTTTTTTTTTTGTTTTGTCTGTCAAACTATGAAATCAAGGAATAGCAGATTATGTATGAAGGAGAAAAAGTTTCGGTGATTCCAATAAAAGAAAGTTAGAACAACAGAAAGAGAAAAACTTTGCGATTGAAGGATTTAGTACTAAAAGATTCAATAAATAACCCTTGCGTCGAAATATTTATTTTGGAGTTTCTGTATTTCATATTCTTATTTCAGTGCAGTAGAGTTTGATAATGAATAATACTTTATAATTATACAATGTCCCACTAGAAATAATAAAATTCTGGTATTTTTGTTTTAGAAGAAAATAAACGTTTTATTAAGAATGGTAAGTCTGCACTTCTGGGTGATCCTGTCGCTAGTTTGAAAAATAATGGCTATACATACACACTCACTGGGAGCCCTCGTAACGTAATATCTAACGTGCAAGACTGCGGTCTCAAAATACGTGAGTTCGAATTCCGGTCGCACTATTACGTTCACTTATGGACTAATACCCTTATCCCTCCCCAGCTAGGAGGTAAATAGTATCACTGCTGTTCTTCTACAAGGATGGCTTTGGCATTAAACACTCCACGAAGGTTGATATGCCATTAAACAAAAGAGACCGAAACCTCACACACTAGGCCACCTATCGTAGCATGATATTTTGTAAACTCGACTCACAGACCCGTTCGCAAATGATTTCGATTATCACAAGGTGCCCTGCTGTTTTATCATTGAGTCAAACTAAGTAATGTTTATTAAGAAAGTGCTTAATGCTTAAGATAGCAGTGTATTTTTAAGTGCTAGTTGCGATTTTTTTCACCAATATCAAAGCTAGAATTTAAAAAAGCAAGCAAACCTCTTCCCTTCTTGTTTCTATTGCTCCTACACTGCAATATGAGATTGCACTAAACTTCATAAATAGGAATGTCTATCGTAATGGGAAAATTATTTTGTTTTCAAGACTATTGCGACTGTAATGTCTTTGAGTGATGTTCAATATAAATTATCTTTATAAAAAAAACGCACTATACGATGGAATACAGCTTGATTTTATTTAAAACACTATTCAATTAGATATTTTGCAAGTACATAAATGTAGTAATTATTTCCTAAGTGTATTAATTCGAAAGTGAACATATAATATGGCAACTGGAGTTCTAACACACTTACTACAGTGTTACAATTCAGCTCGTTTGCCACTGCGCTACGGGACTCATCCACCATCCATAAGGCATTTCACCCCAAAAATGACAGAGAAGAAGTGTAGAGATATATGTTTAATTTTTGTCGGCTATCAAAGGACTTAGAGATTTGAGGACTTGAGGCATTAAAGACAGAATAATCAGGGTCGCAAGAAAACGCTATTGAAATAACAAAACAGAGAGAGGGGGTCTTGTGTTAGTTGTGTCATAGTGACAGAGTTCTGGCGAGCGTTTACCAAATGTTATTTACCAGTGAGTTTTCCATCCTGCGAGTTGAACTAACTGTCGTGTTAAAGTCCTTGATTTTTATAAGGGGATAAAGGAAGATAATTTTCAGGGTTGTTAAAATGAAGCGGAAATGCTTACATTGGTCCACAAACTAAATTTTAATTTTCTATTCCACTAACTCATTCGGAAGTTATGTGTCGTACCTACAACGAAAAAACTTATTTTCCCCTGTCCGTTTTTGGCAAAGAAATATTTCACATCCAGATGAGTATCCCAAACTCTCTCTCTCTCTCTCTCTCTCTCTCTCTCTCTCTCTCTCTCTCTCTCTCTCTCTCTCTCTCAGTGTGTGTGTGTGTTTACAAAGATATGTACCCTCCTCAGAAGACAAAATTCAACTTACTTCCTGCTGCTGTTAAAGACAAAGACGCCTCTGTCTCAAAAGTATACCAGTTCCAAATTACTTCTCAGCAGCAGCTTGTCTCTACTTTTGGATAATACTAGATTATGTTAATATCAAGGTCTGGATACTATAAATTTGTTTGATAAATGTGGTGTCCATTGGAAAATGTCAACGATGCCATGAGACTTCAGGAGAAAGAATGTATTAAACACAATTTAATTTAGCATTGAATGCAAATTGACGAATTAAACACAGACATTTCTATCATATAACCAAAGGATACTTTAATTGAAAAGTAACCATCTTTTATTTCAAATACAAACATAATTCATGGAAATGCTACTGGCATAACGGTTATTATTGTAGAAAATTCTACTAGGGAGTCAAGACAACGTTCTATATAGTTTCACTTTCAACAATTATTTTTTTACACAGGTAACCTGTACCAACAAACAAAAGAATCTTTTGTGAAATGGGGAAATGATTACACTGGATCTCTTCAATCAATTTAAAATATCGGCATGAATTGACAACACGCCATCATGAGCCACCATGTTAGGGTGAAATCCATTACTTATGACTGTGGTATGACTTTCTTAACCTACAGAGTGACACATTCGGATATTTAAAGAACAATACGCGAATTCAAGCTTCAATTCAGCATGCCGTGAAGAGAAGAAGTAATTTTCATCCGCTTGTGAACACATTCTTATATGGTATCTAGCACCCTGCTTGTGGCACACTAAACACAACACTATATATTGCATACTATACAATAAACGGTATGAAAATCTTTCACGTATTACTGACATTTCTATCGTAAAAATAACAAAAGAACAGACACTGTAATTGACAAGTAACCATCTTTTATTTCAATTACAAACATAATGCAGGGAAGCGCTCATGGTATAATGGTTATTGTTGTAGAAAATCGACTCGATGATCCAAATTCAAATTCTGTACAAAACTGCATTTCCCATCGCGCTCACACTCTAGGGAATAGTATGAATCCAGCTATTCTCGTTCCGTTGGCAACCGGTCTACCAGAAGAAAAACTTTTCAAATAAGTTGTTGTTCGCTTAGAAATTGATCTTGTGTCTCATACTGCTCATGGTAGAGGCGTTGGCTAAATCTATTAAAACATAATTTCACATACACACATATTTCCTTTTATTGTATCTTGGTTTCGATTTGGTTTCTTTATTTAATGGCATATCAACTCTTTTTAGGTTATTTAATGCCAAAGCCATTCTCCTAGAAGAACAGTAACAGTCGTGGTACTATTTAACCCATAGCTGGGAGGATAAGGGGGCTCATACCTTTCCCAAGAGTATTTGCCCGAAAGTGAACGTAATAGCGCGACTGGAGTACGAACTCGCGTACTACGATTCCGCAGTCCAACGCTTTAACCATTACACCACGAGGACACCCTCTTTATTGTATCTTCTTTTCTTTCAAAAATTTGTTAACCCCAAAGAAATGTCTCTGGATTTCATTCTCCTACAAATATTTCCTATAAAATAGATAAGCTCTAAGTTCCAAAGTTTATCGAAACCACTAAAAATATTAATATTCAAATCACTAAATAACTAATAGATCATGAAAAATGTAAAAAATGAGATTGAGATGATAATCGAATTCCTTTACATAGCAACATGGTTTGTTTTTTTTTATATCAGGGGAGGTAATTAATTTGGAATTAATCTAAGGGAAATAATGCGGTGAAACGAATTCATGTAAAAGTACGTAATATGATATAAATTTTATTATAAAAAAGATTAATAAAAAAAAAAAAAAGGAAACGAATTGAGAGTAATAATAAAAAAATGTCCTCTAAAAAAGATAAACGAATGTATAATAATACGGGAATCAGTAAAATTGCTATTTTATGAAACTGAACAGATCAATATTTATTTAGATATCTGAGTCATGAGTATGAAAAAAAATCATGATTGATTAAAATATTGATATTTTGGTAAAGAATTTTCATAGTAATAACTGGTTTTAATTTTTAAATCATTTTCAGATAAAAGTGCTTATTACACACTTAATTAATTATGATAATTTTTAAAGATATTTTGATAAAAAATGTCATGAATAAAAACTTAACCTATTTATGAAAATAAATAAATCCATTTGTTTTATTTGCTTATTTACAAAATTGTTTAATCAGGATGAATTTTGAAAATTAAATATTTATTTGACTTTTTTGAAATATTTTAATAACTGATGAGTTATTCCCCCTGGAAAAAATAAACAGATATGTTTTAATTTCATTGGAATTTTTTTAATATATTCAAATGTTATATTAATACAACATTTGTTTACATCAAGTAACACTAAGTATGTTTCATCATCATAACAGCAGATTTTCTCATTATTCCATTTGCTCTTCTGTTTGTAATGGAAAATTCTGGTGATGCAGATAAGTCTTATACGCAGTACTTTGTGCATATATATATATATATATATATATATAGTGTATTTTTCTATTTCTTTACTTTTAGTCTTTTTCAATTTATATATATAGTGTATTTTTCTATTTCTTTACTTTTAGTCTTTTTCAATTTTTGTTTACATTTTTTAACTCTCACATAAACTCACAGATTAACACATAATTTAAACTCTATTTTATAATGAAAATATAGTGTACTCGATATTTTCATACACATATTTTTTTAAAAAAGGGAAAAATACTTCCACATTGGTCTAGAACTTTATTTTATTATGAAGTACAACTACAATATTGCAACATAGATAACATCAATATA
>CAUZXS010000167.1:100000-102621 GCA_963585895.1 Sepioteuthis lessoniana
TATATATATATATATATATATATATATATATATATATATATATATATATACATATATATATATGCATTCACACACACACATATACGTATACATATTGTAAGGACACAATTCTTAGCTTCATTTTATTGCAAAAACACATTTTATTTCTTCACTTTATTTTATGGTATCTTCTTTATAATGTTAGATTTTAGGAAGATAAAAAGAGAAAAAAAAAAAGAATTAAATAAAAGCATTGTTTATTTGTAACTTAAAAAGTGATTTTTTAAACAAATACTTTTCATATTTCTTATCATACTCACTGGTGCTCCTAAAATCCTTTTAGTCCAGTCATGGATCAGATATTTCTGATATATATGTATACATATATATATAAAGAAAAATTGATAACAAAATCCAAGTAGAAGGAGAGATTTATTGAGAAGCAAAGCCGACCCTATAGCGTTTCGGTTCTAATGAACCATCATCAGAACTGAGGGATGATATTACTGATGCTAAATCAACGATGGATGTTTAAAAATGCAAAATAAGAAAACCTAGGGAAAACTTGTATAACAAGAAAATGTTGGCCGTTTGATTAATGAATTAGCGTTTATTGTTTTAAATTAAGTCATTTGACTTATTAGAAATATTGTGTAGAATTTATGTTCCATTTGTTTATCAAGAAAGATTTTGAATCAAAAGTGTGGGAAGAAAAAGAAAGACAAAAAGAAAAAGAGAAAGTATAAATTATGATATATGTGGAATATATTAACTAAAGATGGAATATAATGTAGCATATTAAAATGGATTTGCTCAAGTAAGGAGAAATATTATAAAAGCCAGGACGAGTATTTAGGGGAATTACAGAGTGAAATAGCAGTGGCTTCGAAAATTCATCTTAGTCTTTTATCATGAATGTAAATGAGCATCTTTGCAGAATTTAAATATATATATATATATATATATATATATATATATATATATATATATATATATATATATATATTAGACCCAAATGAACTCAACACCAAACTAAACAACTCAAAAAACATTACATTTAAACCCTCACATATTAGTTAAAATGTTTTTAAAAAATCTTTTAAAAATTCATCACTTTTAGACACTTCATCCAACTTTCAAGAGTTTAAAGAAAAAAAATTATTGGAAATTATTTATCAATACAAAGCAAAATCAAATGCTTGAATCATTTGATTTTAAATTTAAATTTCATTTACATATGAGGCGGAATTTTATACACTGTATTGTCCTGAATTTCAAACAGTTATGAAATGAAATTATTCTGATGATGGGTGAAAACTAAAACTGGTCAAGATTAACAAATTCTTATAGATATCTTTTTTAAATTTACACAAAGGTTTATGTTTATGTATCTATTGTTTTGTTCATTACACACACACACACACACACACACACACACATATATATATATATTATATATATATATATATATATATCTATACTTAAATGTTTTTAGTTACTGCTACTATTAATAGAACCAAATTTAAAAATAAATCCTACAACAACACACCAATATAAATTATAAACACTCCATACTTACAAAGTAGTAATGTACACACAAAGGTCACATTGCTTTTGCAGTATACATAGCCCCAATAATAGCCCAAGATTCAGGTAGAAAGTACTAGAGAACCAATTAATGATGGGAGATTTATTAACCAGTTCCCACCAGATACCATAAACTGGTGTGGCGACTCGAAAGGATAAATATGAAAATGTATGGACAAAGGATGTCTACATTGTTTAATCAAATATGTATTAATGAAGATATGCTCCCCAAATACACACACACACACACACACACACACACACACACACACACACACACACACGCATACACAAATGCATGCACATACATATATACACACACACACACATATATATATATATACATAAGTATATGTTTTTCTTAGTATATATATATATATATATATATATATGTATATAGTATATTATATATATATATATAATATATATATATATATATATATCTTAGTTTGGTTTGGTTTGGTTTGGTTTCTTTGTTTAATAGCATATCAACCTTTGTAGGTTATTTAATGCCAAAACCATTCTCCTAGAAGAACAGTAGTGGTATTATTTAACCCATAGCTGGGATATATATCTTAGGTATATGTCTATCTTAGTATATATATATTATATATAGTGTGTGTGTGTGTGTGTGTGTGTGTGTGTGTGTGTGTGTGTGTGTGTGTGTGTGTGTGTATGTGTGAATTATTCAGTTCAGTTAAACCGAAGTCGGAATGATTCCTTCAGGACAAATAAAATTATTCACTGTGAATATTTAACATTTTCCTGGTAAAGTGCTCAGTGTAAGTGACATTACAGAGCAACAATTCCTTTAAGAAAAACAAAACCCGGTCACATTAGGATTATAAATTTATTTCCGTCCTTGCCATGGGTATTGATATGAATCAATAACACTAAATTTAACACGACTTCTTCAGATCCAATGGATATAATTAATAGAGCTAGAAAGGACACAGGAGGGAAGGGTGGAGGAGATTGAAGAGGGGGTGAAGTGTTTCCTCCCTATTTCGCCCACTTCCGGTAACAAAAGAAAAAAAAAGAAAAACCGGAAGTGG
>CAUZXS010000168.1:0-42500 GCA_963585895.1 Sepioteuthis lessoniana
CCAAGAAAAGTAGTGAAAATAAACGAAGAAATAAATATGTCTTCTCTAAGTATGGAGTTGTTTGTACTTACTCAACTAACAATAAGACATGAATTATAACTTACTCTAATAACTTTCAGTTTATTTCTTTTAAGTGAAAATCTACATTTTTTTCTTTCAAACATTGCATTTCAACTCATTTCATATCAACTCCTTTTATTCCCACTCATTTCATTTTTCTTAGATTGAACGTATATTTGTTTATATTTATATTTGCGTTACAATTATTTACAGGAACCTCGCTGAATAATATATCAGCAGCAGTTCACACACATTTGTATTAAGCTATTAATATTTTTTAATCACAATGTGACTAACAGATATAAAGTCATTTATTCACACAAAATATGTCCCTTTATTTTAAGCAAAAAATTACTGCTACACTTCTTTGCGTGAATCTTGACGATATTCATAAAAATATCAATGCTCGTTCTAAAAAGAAAACATTTTATACATTTGCTTTTCAGCGAAATTTTCACTCAAATTAAAGAAATAAAAATTATAAATTTTTGAATTCGACTTTTATACATTCCTTTACACAACCCTCATATATATATATATATATATATATATGTGTGTGTGTGTGTGTGTGTGTATTCTTGGCCATGTTTATTCCATTTTTAAGTATTAATAGCATATAAGCAGAGTCAACAACTTTTGTGACGATCAATTTCTCGCATACGTGATCATTAGACTAATGTCTTTTCTTCTTTCGCTAAAACGTTTGCATATAGATATACATGTGATATCGATTATCCTACAATGGACCTCCTTGACGTAGACCTCAATAAACTTAGGTAGAAATGTCCAGGAGGCCAACAAAGACAACAGTATTTGAAAACCATTAGCCGAGACCTGGGTCATATCAACGTTCCATCCTCCAAGCCAGGAAGTTGAAAATAAACAAGGATCAAGTGCCTGTCGGCATATAGGCACTATGCTGGATGATTAATTTTGCGCAGATTGAAACTCATATTCAAAAAGAGAGGGTTTTTGTAGCATAGTGGCTCACGTGCTGAACTGCTAAATTTTAGTCAGTGAATTCGAACTCCAGTTGCGCTATTATATTCACTTTCGAGCTTATATACTCGAGAAAGCTATAAAATTTCTTCTCCGCTTTATTGGTTTAAATAGTACCACTTCTGTTATTCTAAAAAGATGGATTTTGTATTAAATAACCCTAAAAAGTTGATATATCATTAAATGGGAAGAAAAACAACGAAGAAACAGAACAATCATTTTCAGACTGTAACTTCATTTTCAGACTGTATATTTATATATATATATATATATATAGGTACTTAGCTGAAAGAATTTTGTGTAAATTATTAGTATTAAGGTAGTTACTCGAAGCCATAATATTTTTTACTGAAAATCTTTATTAGTTACAAAAAATCTAATAACAGGTTGAAAAAATAACTGACTTTAGCATTAAGTTTGGTTGGTTGGTTTGGTTTTATGGCATATCAACTCATGTAGATTATTTTATACCAAATTCTGTTATATATATATATATAATATATATATATATATATATGATTTGGGAACTCATAGTTTCTAGACATTTTTCAACAAGCGAAAGTTCATTTCTTTGCACTCAGACGGTTTCAAATATTGCTACTTAACATTAAGAAGATCAATATTATTTGTTGCAATCTTGTTTATATATATATATATATATATATGTGTGTGTGTGTGTGTGTGTGTGTGTGTGTGTGTGTGTGTGTGTGTGTGTGTGTGTGTGTGTGTGATTTGTAAACACCTAGTCTGTACATAACATTTTTAAACGAGCCAAAGCTTATTTGTTTGCACGCAATTAAATGTTGATATATATGATTTCTCAAGGAATAGTTTGTAGGTTATTCCATTTCTGTGAAATTTGAGCTAATTTGTTTCCACAAAACTAAATGGTTTCACGTATTGATATTTAACACAATAATTTGATTCAACAATACTTATTCATTTGAACACAGTTAAACAGTATTACTATGTGGCACTAACCATTTAATCTAACATCAATCATTACTTTGCACACAGTTGAATGGGCGAAGAGGTCTATTTGGCCCATTAGTGTCCTACCACTCTGTGTCAGAGTGGACCCGGGAATAATATCAATGAGTAGGTACTCCACATTCCCCAAAAGTGTTTGATTATAGATTAATCATCTAACGGTTTAATGACATAGCCAAGACATTCATTGGGAGGAGTCTTACTTCTCTGCAGAGATGCGTTCGTTGTTATCTATACCCTCAGCCGACCGGACTGTTTGGCATTAAATTACCAAACAAAATTTGACAAGGCGTAAAGCCAAGCAACTATCTTATCACGCTTACCAACTTAGGGAAACAGTCTTCCAGAATACAAGTAGTATCTTTCTACAGAATAATGTGTCCTGCACATTGCATGATTTTATGGGAATGGTTTTATGTCCATTAAGAACACGTTAATGTCGAACTCAGGTTATTAAATATCCATATATTAGATCTCTTGTGCTATATTCCGGAGAAAATGTTTATCTGCAAAACATCTAGCATGTAATTTTCAATAATTAAAGAACCTAGTACTGGATTCAAGATGGATGCTTCGGAGATATTTTAGATTTTCTATCTGATTAAAAAACGGCTTTGTCGGCACATCGAGGACAAAGACATTTTTATAACGCTTTTAGCTAAACAGTATATATATATATATATATATATATTTTTTCTTTTGGATCCGTTCGAATTCCCGTATTACTTTTATCGTATTCTGGGGAATTGATTTATGTATTGTCCATAGTTGCATGTATCCCTAGTACTTTCTGCCCGACTTTGGGCCATCATCAAGGGAGGATCTATTACAAAAGTGATATAACTTTTGTTTTAGCATATTACTACTGTGTAAGGGCGTCTTTGTCGTTGAAGGTTTTGGCGTTTGTTTTTGAATGTGATTCTATATTTAGTGCCAGTAATGTTGATGACATCCTTATTCTTATTAATAATATTACCGAAATCAACACACTACAAGACACCTTCCAAAACAATTCAGTCCTTAACTTTACTCATGAAGTAAACAAAAACAATAATATTTCCTTTTTAGATGTTCTCATTGATACTAACAACAATAATAACTTCACTACCTCCACTAACAAAAAACCCTCTAGTAATAACTCCTGTACCCTCAACTTTAAAAGTGAATGCCCCTTCAGATATAAAAAAGCAATTATTCATAATCTAATATCCCGTGCCAAACTAATCTCCTCCTCCAAAACAATATTTTATAAAGAGGTAGAAAACATAAAACAGGCTCTCATCAACAATGGGTTTCCTAACTATATTGTTGATGAACAAATTAAACGTATGATCAAAAATGTTAACCAACAAAATAAACAGTGTACTACTCCATCCAGCCAACAAACATATATCAAACTTTTTTATCGTAACCAAATGCACTACAATTACAAATCCGATGAAAAAATTTTGAAAACACTGATTCACAAAAACATACTCCCCACTGATCCTAATAAAAAAATAAAACTTGTTATATATTATAATAAGTTTAAAACCTGAAATCTCGTCATTAGAAATAATTCCTCTCCCTCGATTGGAGTTTTGCAAAAAACCAACGTTATATATAAATTTAAATGTCCTTTAGGAGATTGTATCTCTGATAATAATAATATATATGTTGGTTTAACCTCAACTACCCTGTCGAGGAGACTTACAATGCACCTTTCAGACACAAGTTCAATAGCTCAGCATTTAAAAAAACATTCATGCCCAACAACACAACTACGGAAAATTCTCACCGACAACACAACAATATTAGAACATCAAAATAATAAACAAAAACTTCAGATTCTCGAAGCATTACATATCAGAAACCTGCAGCCGACACTTAATAGAATTAATTTTCAAACCAGTGCCAATGTACTTAAATGTCTTTAGCTACTGGCACTAAATATAGAATCACATTCAAAAACAAACGCCAAAACCTTCAACGGCAAAGACGCCCTTACACAGTAGTAATATGCTAAAACAAAAGTTATATCACTTTTGTAATAGATCCTCCCCTGATGATGGCCCCAAAGTCGGGCTGAAAGTACTAGGGATACATGCAACTATGGACAATACATAAATCAATTCCCCCAGAATACGATAAAAGTAATACGGGAATTCGAACGGATCCAAAAGAAAATATGTAGACATAAAATGTCTATTATGTTTAATGAAATTTGCATTAACGAAGAAATGCTGCCTAAATATACATATATATATATATAAGTAAATTTTGCAACTTTGGTCGAAAGTGACACGAATGCTCCATTTCAATAGCAGCTACACTGAGGTGAAGAGTAGGGCGCTACTCTATTACATGGATTGAGCCACTTTACCCTTGATTCATACATTATAATGCTGAGTGTTAAGCAAGTCGGCATTAAGTACCATTTTTGAGTCTTTGGTATGACTCGACCTGAGAATGAGCCGCTGTCTCCCGGACCATTGGCGAACACAATATATATATATATATATATATATATATATATATATATATAAGTGGTTTGAAATGCAGGAGAAGAATTAAAATTTGATATTTTAGCCAGATTTGGCCATCTTATAAGATTTGAATTTAAAATAGTTTATATATATATATATATATACAAAATCTCAAAAAATATAAATTTCTTTGTGGACTTTTCATTTTAAAATATTTCTTTCTTTTTTGTGACCTACAACGAAATTTTCTTTGACACACACACACACACATATATATATATATATATATATTTGTGAGAGGTAAAATAAATGTACGTATTCCAAGAATCGGTCATTCAAGCCTGATGAAACCTGGCCACAGCTAGTAGGAAGCCAACAGCGAATACTTAAGCTGGCATTTTGTAATTGGGTTATACAAGGCTCATTAAATAAGTTTTCCGACTTTTTTCGTATAGGCACTTTTATTGATAGTACACACATGAAACTCTTTTCCCCTTCGAAGTAATCTCCTCCGGCTGCAATGCACTTGTTGTACCGTTCCAACAGTTTCTGGAAGGCTCCATCAAAGTCTTCTTGTGTGAGCGTGTCAATGATCTTCGTCTTAGCCTCTTTCATCTCCTCAATTGTCTCATAACGAGAGCCTCTAAGTTTTTCCTTGGGCTTAGAGAATAACCAAAAGTCACTGGGACCAACGTCTAGACTATAGGGAGAGTGAAACTGTCTTGATGCCCATCTTGGTCAAATAGTCTGTGACAAGGATAGGGTTGTGGACTGGTGCATTGTCCTGGTGGAAATGCCACTGACTTGATTTGAAGAGTGCTGGCCTCTTCCGAAGGAATCTCTTCCTGAACTCCCTTAAAACCTCAACATAGTCTTCCTTGTTGACTCTCTGTCCAGTGGGAACCCAGTGCATGTAGATCATGCCAGTGCCGTCAAAAAAGGATCATCAAAAGTCTGAGGGTGGATTTTCTCTGTCTGGCCTTCTTGGGCCTCGGAGAACCAGTATTCTTTCGCTGGGAACTCTGTTTCTTGGTCTCTGGGTCATAGCAGTAGATCCAGTTTTCATCGCAAGTCACCAGAGCATCAAGAACTGCGTGATCTGAATTGATCAGCTCGATCATCTCCCTGCTATCATGAAAACGTCTTTCTTTCTGATCTTCTCTGAGCACCCTTGGGACAAACTTCACGCACATCTTCTGCATCTTCAGTTCCTCGCGAATAATTGTGTGTATAGTTTCCACACTGACATCAAACTGTGTACTTATTGTCTCTATAGACACAAAACGGCCCTTATCCATAAAATTATTTATTTGGCCAATCAACTCTGGTGTTCTGACTTCCTTTCTCCTCCCACACATCTTATAATCCCTCACAGACTCCCTGCCTTCCTTGAATCTCTTATGCCACACAAAGACTGATGCTCGATTCATGCAAGATGGTTGAAAAGTAGTCAGAAGCATTTCATAGGTTTCTCTGACATTTTTCCCAAATTTAAAACAGAATTTTATTGCATATAATTCTTCTAAAGTGTCTTCAAGTCCAGATTGCATTTTTGAAATTCACCAGCTGTGACAATCGGGTTTTTTGTAGGGCGTATTCCAATTGCTGATGTAGCTGTTCATTTGAACCTAAAATTATGAAAATTGGCTATTCATCTCATGAGATGTATAGCAATAACATACTGAATTATTTTCAAGAGTCTACGACAATTTTAAAAGCCTGTAAAAAAAACGTCTGGAAACTTATTGTGTGTAATTTAATGCCATATCTTGTTTATACATACATTCACTCAAATGGTTTCTTTGCTCAATCAGCTGGGGCTGTAGAATACACCTCCCCCAACGAGTGTCCGGGACGACACTAAACAATCTGATGGTGAGGTTCCAGTGATGCTGGAGCTTTGGGGAATGCAGAGTGCCCCTTCTTTGATATTGCTCCCAGGTCCACTCAGGCCCGGAATGGTAGCACCTGATAGGGCTCTATCTATGGGTTAAATAGAACTAACTGCATATTAATGCTAAACTGAATTATTTCAATTAGATCTGTTTGACTAAACTGAATTGCTCGAAATAGAAATGTTCTGACAATTAAATCTTACATTTAAACTGCGTGCTTATGCTAAACTGAATTGTTTGAAATGTAACTGTTTTTTGATATTGAAACTCTACTTACAGTAAACTGAATTGTTTAATATAGAAATCTTTCGACATTTAACTGGGTGTAAACAAAATATGTACTTATTCTAAACTGAATTAGCTGAATTGGAACTGTTTGAATGAACTGAATAGTTTGAAATATAATTTTTTTTTTTACTATTAAACTGTAATGTTTGAAATAGAACTGATAATTTGAATAAGAATGTATTTGGCGTTGAATAACCTACAAAGGTTGGTATGCTATAAAACCCAAACAACCAACCATCAAATGGTTTTATGTAAACTGAGTTTAAAAACGTTCTTATGATGAAGAACGAAACATTTGACAGAAAGTTGAATATTTGTAACACCAAATTTCTGTTTTAGAGAACTTTTTAGCAAAGATATATATATATATATATATATATATATATATATATATATATATATATATATTAAGGTTATCATTATCTAAGGGGATTTTTGATTAAATCAATTTTTTTTTTTTAGATTTTATATTCATAAAAGTAAAATCTGCATTGTTTAGAATATGCTAATAATAAAAATCGTTTTAATTCTGCAAATATAATTATTTTGTGACAATTCAAAATGACTGGGGACCTTGTGTGGTATCATTGTTAGCAAATTAGACTCGATAACTTACATGAATGAATTCAATTCTCATTGGGTACCCCATTCATATGGCCTTGTGCCACATCTAAGCAAAAAGCTTAGAAAAATTACTATTCAAAATGCCGGTAAATCAGATTGGTTTCGTTCGGCTCGGTTCGGTTTGGTTTGGTTTAGTTTGGTTTCATGACATTTCAACCATTGAAGGTTATTTAATGTTGAATCCATTTTATATACATATGGACAGTTTTATTTCAGCCAATTTAGTTTAACTCAAGTATACAGTTTAAATGTCAAATCAGTTCTATTTCAAACAACTCAGTTTAGTATTAGTATATTGTTTAGTTCTATTTAACCCAATGATAGGATTCTATCAAGTGCTACCACTTTGAGTGAGAGTGGACCTGGGAGTAATGGCAATAAAAGAGTACTTCGCATTCCCTAAAGCATTACTGGAACCTCACCATATCCAGGACACTTGTTGGGGGATTCTTACTCCTCTGCAGAGAAGTAGTCGGTGTATTCTCTCGCCCCAGCCGACTGAACCCCAACAAGTCAGAGTTTTCCAAACTTTGGTTGCTGAAAAGTCCAAGTTGTGTGAAATCTACTCAAGAATGCGTGATTTGTATGAAAAAACATATTTTAGGAAAAAAATTTTTCAAACTGAGTAATTATAATTTTGCCCTAAAAAGCGCGAGTTGACAATACCCTCCGGGCAGTGGAAATACGTTGACCATTAGGTAAAGAAAACTTTCCAGGTGTAGCGGTCAGAAAATAAGGTCATGCTGACCGTCTTCTGGGGCATAAAACAAAATTGATTTACATAGTGTTTATTATTGCCAACCCTTCAGGCACACTCACCTTATTTATTGAATGACCCACGTTTTGCTACATAGATAGATAGATAGATAGATAGATAGATAGATAGATAGATAGATGCCACTAGTTAGGATCAGGATAGATAGATAGATAGATAGATAGATAGATAGATAGATAGATAGATAGATGCCACTAGTTATGATCAGGATAGATAGATAGATATGTTCCAGAGAATTAATCACTACTTGGTGAAAATCGGGGTCCACAAAACAAACGCAAGTAATTCGTAAATAAGACCCTCCTCTTCTGTGTAATTCTCTACCATTATTAGACGAAAGAGATTGGCAAGAAAAAATTCGTAGATACTAGAATTTATCGGGCAATCTCTTTTGTCGACGGAAGCCGTGGAAAAGTAACCGAGAAAGAACGGCACAAAACCTGTTCATCTCTCGGCAACGAGTCGTTCTTTTGCGGAGCCGAAGCGACGTAGGCCAGTAGATTCCTTAAAATATTCGTGGATAATCCTCTTTCGCTGACGAAACTCTGAGATATATATGTCAATGCAAATGTATGCCATTAAATGTTGCCAGAAAACTTGACAATAAATGTCTCGTTTCAGTGAAAAGAAAGGGCGTACGAGTAGTTGTGCAATCTACTACCATACGTCTACTCTGTCAAAATTTCCAGTATTTTCGACTGTAACCGAACGCGTGAAAACCGCTCAAACACACATGCATCCATGCTCATACTTGAATTGATGCCACTCAATGTATGAATGATTTTATTGGGTTTGGTATGTTCCGATTCAGATGGTATTTGCATTCGTCCTATAATATACACGTTAGATTGCAGTTCCTGTAAAATTTACCAGTCCGCAAATTTAATCAGCACGTGACCTAAGCTGGTCATGTGATCCGCGCATTAGTGCATCATTTTTATGTTTATAGTAAAGAGGTACCCTTTGATCCGGAAATGGAACGGTGAGGTAAAGACAGATTTATTCCTTCCCCAAATGCATAAAACCGAAATGAAACAAAGTAATCCCTGTGGCTTTGTGGCTTACGTGTTGGACTGTGACATCATTGGTAATGATCGGTTTGCTTTGTTCTTGTTTAATGGCATATCAACCTTTAAGGATTATATAATGCCAAAACCATCTTTCCGTCACTGCGCTGTTAGTGGGTTCAAACTCAAGTTGTGCTATTACGTTCACTTTCGTAATAAAACCCTTAGAAAATGTGGGAATCTCTTTAACCCTCAGCAAATGAGCTTAGTACTATCACTAGTGTTCTTCAACAAGGTTGACTTTTGCATTAAATAATCCACGAAGGTTGATATGCCATTAGCAAAGAAACCAAAATCAAATCGACGCGAAATACAGTCTCGTCCGAGATTTGAAAGTGGCATATCAAGGTCATTTTATATGACGAAATCATTACGCCATAATTTCTCTCTCTTCTCCACCTTCCTCCCTCTCTGTCTCTGTCTCTGTCTGTCAATATTTATCTCTCTCTCTCTCTCTCTATATATATATATATATATATATATATATATAAGGTGTAATAAAGATTAACGAGTGTTGATTATTTTAAGATAACATTGAAAACGTGAGCACACCAGAATAACAAAATGGTTATACATAAACGCTTAATTGGAGATGCTCGTGGTCAAATGGGCACAGTTACTTGAGTTCAAATCCTGAAGGAGATTATTTGCATTTACCATAGCGCTAATATCCTTGGGAAAAGTATGAATCCAACTATTCTCCCTCCAGTGATGGATAGATAGTTGGGCAGACTGTGCTTTTTAACCTTGGTATTGCAACGTATACAAAAAAAGGAAAACTTCACTTAAAAAAAACAATCTTCTCTCGCATCCTGGTTGTGTGGAGGGGTTGGGTAAATACATATTTTACAAACTCCTCAACAGCATCCTTGGCAAGGTCTTGTCAAGTAAGCGACTATTCTCAAAATCTTTTGATCAACAGTCTTAGGTGAAACACAGGATTGTGTATGTGCTGAACCCTCCATTGTGTAAGACAATTCCTTGTTAAATGAAAATCCATTTTCTGGGGAAGCTCTACAGATATCAGAAAAATAGAACCGTGTAGTTTCCCCGCTTACCAATTGAGGAGTTTTAAAAGACCTTCGACCAATGAAAAACTTGAATGCCAAATGGAATATTTTGAATAAAATTAACGCCTCACTCCTTGTTCATTTCTCTCCTCAAAAATACAGCTTTAGGCTTGGCACTTCTTCGAACACACCTTGTATGTACAGTGTACGTGTATATACAACCTTTATTGATACATTTTTGAAGCTTTTTGAAGTAACTTATGGATTAAGCCTCAGAAGCCTTAAGATTTTTGGTGGCTCTATCGGGAAAATGAAATAAATAACACAGATTTGAATAAGAAATGTTCAACTGGCTTCTTTCTGGTTTTAATCGAGTTTATAACCTATTTCTGGATGGATTTTTAAAGGCACTATCATGAAACTGCAATAAACACACACACACACACACACACACACACACACACACACACACACACACACACACACACACACATACGCAAGCGTACTTATATGAATATGTATGAGCATAGTCTATATGAAACTATATGAATGTATATATGTATACGTAACTACATGTATATATGTATATGTAACTACATGGGGGAGTGGTTAATGTTCTGGACCGCAACAACGTAGTAAGCGCATTTGAACTTCAGTCATGCAGTTGCGTTTACTTTCGAAATAATAAATGTGGGAAAGGTAAGAAATGATTTATCCCCACCAACTATGGGTTAAATAATATTTCAGCTGCTCTTCAATGAAGATGTATTTGGCATTAAATCAACAAAGTTGTCGTTAAATAAAAAAAAGACAAAGCAAACCACGTATACACATGTTATCTAGCAGGATTCAGATATCTCCCGATTTACGATGTCATTGAAAAAACATACTCGTGGCTGGAGAAGGGTAGCATTCAACCGGATGTTAGCCTGACAACTGCTGCCGAGACAATGAATAAAATGTGTCTTTGCGCAAGAGGCTCCGCGCAGAACTTCCGAGCGAGAATGCAAGAAATTAATTCACATTAACAAAATACCCTTTTTCAGCCAATAATAAATCTTCCCCCCAAAAAAAATTCCCAGAACCGACTTGATCCAAAGCGTAACTACATAAGCAGCAAAAATCTTCAAAGCGTCAGACTGGTGTACCGAGGGATGAAGGGAAGAACACGCTGCGACCATAAGAACTCATCTGAACTCTGACAGATTTTTGACATACCACCTGCTGTGAACAACTGCTGACTTAGCTACAACGCCACCCCGTCCAGGACTGCTACGGCCACCAAGATCATCTGATACTCTTATCACCCTTACACACGTGACCATACTTGAACTTTGGCTTCACACACACACACACACCTCGATTCACTCTTTCTCTTGATATTGTACGCTACAAATTTGTACAGTTGATTCTTCGCTTTATCGCCTTGTTTTTCCCTTTTGTTAATATAATGGTTTAAAAACTTTCAACCTGTGTTTGTCTTTTCCTTGCTACCATACGCTAAATATAACACAGACATATGTGAGGATAAATGTATAAATTTTTATCCCCACAAGTATATTAGCTATCGAAACGTTAGCTAAAAAATTGTATCTGCCCAGTAGGCTGGGACAAAATAATACGCCGACTGCATCTCTGCAGAGGGGTAAGACCTCACCCCAACGAGTGTCCTCCAAAGAGAATGTAGAGTAACCCTTCATTGCCATTGCACTCGGGTTCACTCTGATCTGGAGTGGAAGTACCTGTTAGAGTCCTATCTTTATAGATCAAATAGAAATGCATTTACTGTACTAGAAACTGTTTAATAAGTGAACAAATTACTGACACTAAATACAATATTTGTTACATAGGAATATTTGGAACCATTCAACTGTGTGCAAATAGAACAATGAATGTTGGATATCAATGCATGAAATCATATAACTGTGTGCAAACAAATAAATCCGGGCTCGTTTAATAATAATGTTAACAACAAAATATTGGTTTATAATTTTGTATATATTTAATGTCTATGTATAAATAGGATTTAGTATTAAGTAAACAACAAGGATCGATATGCCGTAAAACACAACTAACAACAAACAATTTGGGAGATTGGCAAATATTAAAAGATCAGTTAGTTAAATAATAAGAAAAGTTTTTTTTTTAATTTAAAAAAAATAGAAGGAATTCTTTATATAGATAAAATGGAAATGGAAGTCTGGGTTTCACTGTTTACGTCCGCTATAGCTGGATAAAAACATATTCTCGTAATCTGGAGCAATTTGCTGTTAGATTCAGACAAAAATGTCTCCCCTGACCGAACTAGGTCCACCCCACATCCCCGTTCGGTAGAGTCATGATCTGCCGGATCTAGAAAACCTAAGTGTCACATTCGCTCCCTCTCTGATGTTTGTTTCGAAAGAAGTTATGACAGTAATTAATAGAGACTGACGCGTGACCTTATGAAACCAGATTTCAATTTAGGCGGCCTACATTTTAAAAACCAAAACGAACATTTAGGAAGGTCGGTTATCCGACAAGGCTGGACAGGTTGCAAATTGGTATTGCGACAGTCATTCTCAAAGAAAGGTTTTACATTTTTGTCGTTCCACATAAATATTTACCCTACACCCTCGACAGGATGTGACAAAGGAAAATTGTTAAGCAGAGTAAAGCCGATTTAAATGCCAAGCTTTCTTTCTCCTAAATTGATTGCCAAACCAAATCTAAAAACACAATCTTCGCTACTATTTACCGTTAGATGAAGGAAAGAAGAAGAGAAGGATTTGTGCCCTTCCTAACAGCAGGTATAACCAGTTGGGGTTAGTCCAAACCAAATGTGACCGTAGTGGTCATATCCTGGGCCAAGCGGCACCAAATATAACCCGACCCAGAGTTGCTTTACCTAACAGGGGAATTTTTCTTGGGGGCGCATAGCCAGGAAATTCCATGAACGACCGGTATTAATCAACTATCCATTCACGTTGTGATTTAAGATCCGAAATATGAATTAACCATAAACTTTTTTAGCAATTAGACAAAAGCCTCCGCTCAGTTATGTAAAAAAAAAGAAAATCTGAAACCAAAAAACAAAACAACAGGGCTTTACAATAATACTAGCTTTCCCAGTCAGCTGGGGCTATAGAATACTCCGATTGCTTCTCTGCAGAGGGGTAAGATTCCACCAACGAATGTCCTGTTATGACACTAAACAATCTGATGATGAGATGGAGCTTTGGGAATATGGAGTACCTTTTCATTGCTATCGCTCCCATGTTCACTCTGGCCTGGAGTGGTAGCACCTATCTGTGGGTCAAATAGAACTAAGCCGAGTCCTTACTAAACGGAATACTTATGCTAAACTGAATACTTATGCTAAACTGAATCGTTTGAAGTAAAACTGTTTTGACCTTTTACTGGGTAATCAAAATCTATACTTATACTAAATTTAATTGATTGATTTAGAACTGTTTGACTACTCTGAATAGCTTGAAATAGAAATGTTTTTGACAAACTATGTACTCATACTAAACTAAATTGTTTGAAGTAGAACTGATTATTTGTATAAAAAAGGATCTATCATTAAATAACCTACAAGTGTTGATATGTCATAAAACACAAATAAACATCCAACTAACATACCAATAATACTATCGTTTGGTGTATGTCATAGAAATCGTCATTCATCAACTTTTTGTATCGTACAATTCTTTCAGAGACCGACAGATAATTCAGAAGTTTCCAAATGTTTCACCAATGAATGATCCTTTAAGCGGCAAGCTTATGATGAAATTATTTGCATATGGGTCAGATTAACAACACGCATGCGATGAAGAGATCTGCATATGGATTAGATTAGCAACACGTATGCGGTGAAGGGATTTGCATATGGATCAGATAAGCAACACGTATGCAGTGAAGAGATTTGCGTATGGGTCAGATTAGCAACATGTACGTGATGAAGTGATTTGCAAATGGATCAGATTAGCAACACGTATGCGATGAAGAGATCAGCATATTGATCAGATTAGCAACACGTATGTGATGAAGAGATCTGCATATGGATTAGATTAGCAACACGTATGCGGTGAAGAGATCTGCATATGGATCAGATTTGCAACACGTATGCGATGAAGAGATCTGCATATGGATCAGATTTGCAACACGAATGCGATGAAGAGATCTGCATATGGATTAACTTAGCAACAAGTATGCGGTGAAGGGATTTGCATATGTATCAGATTAGCAACACGTATGCAGTGAAGGGATTTACGTATGGATCAGATTAGCAACATGTACGTGATGAAGTGATTTGCATACAGATCAGATTAGCAACACGTATGCGATGAAGATATCTGTATATGGATCAGATTAGCAACCCGTATGCGATGAAGATATCTGCATATAGATCAGATTAGCAACACGTATGCGATGAAGAGGTCTGCATATGGATCAGTTTGTTTGTACGTATGTGATATAGCAAGTTGTGCATCGACCAGTTTGGCAGTTCGTATGTGATGATGCGAGTTGCCTATGGATCAGTTAAGCAGCGCGTTTGCGATAAAGCGATTTTCAAATGGAATAGTTGGGCTATATATATATATTATGACGTGATCCGTAAATGGTTCAGTTTGGCAGTGCGTAAGTGATTAACTGAATTAAATATGCATCTTAACAGCACGTATGAAATGAAACGATTTGCATATGGATCACTTTGCCAGTGCTTATGTGATGATGTAATTTGCATATAGACCAGTTTAGCAGTACATATATGATGAAGGATTTGCATATAGACCAGATTGTCAGTACTTTAAACCATGTTCAGGTAAAGTCAGAAGTTTCCAAATTCTTATTCTTTCATATCGCCGATGAACGAAACTGAACAGTATCATGACTAAAACACCGAACAACACTGCTAGCATTGATGCTAGAATTTTCATTGGATGAGGCAATTTGCATATGAATCAGTTTAGCAGCACGTATGTGATGGACCGATTTGCATATGGATCATTTTGGCAGCATATACGTGATGGACAGACTTGCATGTGGATCAGTTTGGCAGCACGTATGTGATGGACCGATTTAGCGGGATGTGTTATGATGCAATTTTCATACTTGGCAAGGAAAAGTTTCAGATCAGCCTTATGACATCGCTAATCGACCATCTATTCGATTCCCAACGAGATCATAATGTGATCCAGGCTGGTTTAATGTGGGGTACCCCACAGGAAGCGAACTTTTCGTCGCAGTCCTTGAAAATTGCTCATTTCCGTCCTCATTTTCATACATGGAGGCCTTAGTCACAGTGCCAAAAAATGTTAGCAAAGGGTGACCAATCTGCTGGTTGAGATGGTAGGCTGCTACTTGATGCTTCATTACAAGCAAATAACAATCATTTTCAGCTCTTTTATTTGGATATCGCAAAATTGGAATGTATTTTTTATTTGCTTTACTGATTTTTATCATTATAAAAGATTAATCAAATTTCTTCTTACAAGGAATTTATTTCTTCTTAAGGGATTATCACCGGTTTTAATGCACTGAAAATCATTTTAATGTCAGCTTCCTGGCTTTGCCGGGGGGAATGTTGATATGACCAAAATTAGCACTTCCTGATCAACTTGAAACAAGATGTTTAAGGCACCATTGAAAAAGGGAAGAGAGACGCTGTAGATTCCTTTTATAACATTCCATGCCTTTAAAACATTTCTGATGCTAAAAGGGTTTACAAAGTTTGGGACATAAGCCAAAATGTCCATGGGTAGAGGATTTTTTCCGAGTAATATTCCCCCTAAAAATTACAGACAGCGTTGTGCAGGAACTTCATTCCTACTGATACCAGTTTTAATATATATATATATATATATATATATATATATATATATATATATGTGTGTGTGTGTGTGTGTGTGTGTGTTCATAACTATACTAATATTTTATTTACATGATGCCATCGTTTGAATTTCCAGCGTTGCGATGACATGTCGGCAGACTCCTCAATGCTATCTTCCCCCATTCTTTTCTTGATACATATAGTCTGTCTTCGTTATCTCTCGGATATGAGGCATTTTATTATTATTACTAGTAGTAGTAGTATTATTGTTGTTGCTGTTGTTGTTGTTGCTTTTGATGTTGTTGCTGTTGTTGTTATTGCTGCTGCTGTTTTTATTATTATCATTTCACCTTTGGAAGTTCTAGCGTTGTGATGCCACAAAGACGGCTCCTCTCCTGATCCCGGTTGATAGTCTTCTACCTGGCTTGAGACCGTAAGAACGTTGACATAGCCTAGGTCTTTTTGTCTTTGTTGGCTACCGTAAGTTTTCTTTCAAAACTTTTTCGGGTTCAGGTCAGAGAGGTCATTAGCAGGATTATCAATCTCCTATTTTATTTGAAACCCATATGATTTCAAGCGTCAATGAGTCATCAATACTGAAGCAGTGATATATTTGCTTCATTAATAGATGGTGAAATGTATACTCAATCGGAAAATAAAATCCCAAAAGCCAAGCGGGTGATGCCCATTTTGACTTACGTTTACTATATACATGCTAGAAATTAGTAAATATTCTCATAGACTTTTTCAATGTCTTCGAAGTGGAGTGATGTATCACGGAATATAATTTATCGTGTTCAGTCGCATGAACGTGTGAGAACAGGTCTGTGTTTAGGAAGAAGACAGATGTATTGTGTTATATAGGGTCTCAATATTAATTGATAGAACTCGAATTTTGCAACCAATGGATGTAAAGATCTTTACATGAGTAAATTAAACTCACATCCATTTGGTAATTTTATCTTCAGCCAGGATAAACATCAAGCAAAGACGTTTTACGCAAGAAGAACTCGACTCAGTACTAAGAAAAATTAAGAATAGAAAAGCAGCAGGCTTTGACGAAATGCCCCCAGAAGTATGGAAGAGCAGGGAATTCTACGACATCTTGCTCTGATACTGTAACGCCAAATATAACTAGAACACAATAGACAGATGGACAAAGGAATGCATTCTTCCTTTCCCCAAAAAAGGTGAACTCAGAATTCCCAAGAACTACCGAGGTATAACCTTTACACCTATAGCGGCCAAGATCTACAATGATTTACAATACAACTGCATAGAACCCAAAATTGAGAAAATACTTGGGAAAAACCAAAATGGCTTTCGGAGGAATCGATACTCCACATCACAAATTTTGACTATCCGTGGAATTATAGAAAGTGTTCTGGCAAAAAACCTCGATGCAACACTATTATTCGTCGATTTCTCTTAAGCATTTGACACCACACACAGAGGAAAGATGGAGGAAATACATTTTGCCAGCGACCTCCCCAAAGAAATTGTCGCATATAATGATGCAATATAAAAACACGAAAGTAAAAGTCAGCTCACCGGATGGAAACACAGACTACTTCGACATTGTTGTAAATGTGCTGCAAGGAGATACATATGTTCCATACCTGTTTATTATCTGTCTAGACTACGTGCTTAGAACGTCTATTGATTTAATGAAAGAAAACTGTTTTAAGCTGACAAGGGAAAGAAGCAGAAGATACCCCACACAAGGTATTATAGATGTGGACTACTTCGATGATATAGCTCTTCTAGCAAATTCACCCACCGAAGCTGAATCCCAGTTACGTAGCCTGCAACGAGCGGCAGGTGGCATAGTCCTCTATGTCAACGCAGACAAAACAAAATATAAGTGCTTTAATGAGAGGCGACATCTCCACACTAAAGAACGGTCATCTGAAACTTGTGGACAAGTTCACCTACTTCAGAAGCAGCGTCTCATCAACAGAGAATAGCAAAGGTAGGGACAGCTATCAAAAGGTTATCGGTAATATGAAAGTCCGACTTGAGTGATGAAATAAAACGCATTTTTTCCCAGCAGCGGTCGTGACGATACTGCTATATGATGCACCACATGGACGCTTACTAAACGTATGGAAAAAACCCTGACGGCAATTACACAAGAATACTGCGAGCTATATTGAACAAGTCTGGGAGGCAACACCCTACAAAACAGCAGCTGTACAGCCACCTACCACCCATAACGAAAACTATCCAAATTATACGAACCAGACATGCGGTACACTGTTGGCGAAGTAAGTACAAACTCATATGCGATGTGCTCCAGTGGACCCCTGCACATTGACGAGCAAATGTTGGACAACCAGCTTGAAGCTATATACAACAGCCCTGTGCCGATACAAGATGTAGCCTGAAAGACTCCCGGGAGCGATGGACGATAGAGACGGGTGGCGTGAGAGGGTCAGGGAAATCCATGCAAGGAGAGCAACATGATGATGATGATAATTGTATATCATAGCAAATCAAATCGACTGGGTTGGACATAATATTGGAATGGAAGACGAAAGGCTTCTCAATATTATATTCTATGTTGAACATCTACATGACTACTATCGTAACAAAAGCCAAGTAAACACTAGAAAGATATCGAGAATAATCTCAAATAACTGATATCTTCGTTTAGGAGGAGTTTGAATAAATAATACCTGAGTGAAGAGAGACATTCAAAGCAGGATGTTTTCTAGGTGAGCCTTAAAAGATATAAAAAGTTGAAGCAACAGCTGCTGGAGGGAACAATGAGAGATTCCCAGGTTCTGGAGTCTGCTTGGTGTTTTAATGCTGGTGGACGTGTTCTCTCTAATTCTAGTTACATCAATCAAATGAAATCACGTGGGAGTTGTGAATAAGTCCCACTTCTTTTAATGACTGGGTGAATCAGCTTGCGTCATTAGCAGATTTGTCTACCAGACTTGGTCTGTCTTGAAAAGACACATGACGGTACAAAAAATATTTTCTAACAACCGAATGAACTAATTTCTACAGTTATCTCGTTTCTGTATAATCCCTATTTCTACGTTTGTAAGACTGATGCTGATTTGAAAACTCCCGTAAAGGGACACAATCGAAGAGAAGTGTAAATTCGGACGGCGCTGGGGATGAATATTTGCCCTTGGGATAAGGGATGTATGGGTTGAGTAATTCATTTCAAAGTAATTTTCCTCCTAAACTTTCCAGGTACCCTCCTCAAGGAACGTATTTTTGCGAATGCAAATTTTAATTGTTTTCTGGATGAATTAGCATTCCATTTCTAAGGTTGATTACTCCTTTCAAATCCGAGTGAGGTTCGGGGCACCTTATCTTCCTTCAGATGATATTAAAACACTCCTACAGGTCATTGTAATTCACATGCCAAGTTTCAAGATTTTCCCATTAGCAAAGGAGCCTGAAAGTAGAATGAGATTTTTCTGAGTAATTTTCCATCAAAAAGTTCTGGATCCCTTACGAAGAAGAGCACAACTTGCGGTGCCATTTTTAGTTGCTTTCTGGAGAAAGTAGATATTTTTAGATGAACAAACTTCACATTTTAAGATAGAGTCATTAGCTTAAGAATCTATGGGAGAAAATACACAATGAAATGAAGTGAAATATAAAAAGAAACCCTGCCACATACACATATATATATATTAAGACTGAGTTGTGATTCAACGAAATAGTCTGGCTGTGGATGAATATATATATATATATATGTGTGTGTGTGTGTGTGTGTGTGTGTGTGTGTGTGTGTGTGTGTGTGCGTGTGTATATAGATGGGGGCATGGACCCCCACATATGGCCGAATAAAAGCAGGACGACCAGCTCGAACATACATACAGCAGCTATGTGAGGATACGGGATGTAGCCCTGAAGACCTGCCAGAGGCGATGAACAATTGGGAGAAGTGGTGAGAGAGGGTCAGGGATATCCGTGCTGGTGGCACGACAAGATGATGATGATGATGATGATATATATATGCTACGCCCACGGGGGTTAATCACTCTAGCGAAGAAATTACCAGTTACCACTAGCGTAATGCAATGCTCTTTTAATGAATTGAGCACTCGGTAGCCATTAAGCTTATATATGTAAACAAAACAAAAGTGATACATAGGCATTAAAATCTCTTCACCTAAGCTAAGTTTATTCGTGGCTGTGCAGTTGAATATCCGGCTAGACTAAAGTCAGTCAGGTTTCGATCCCAGCTCCAAACATCCTTCATGTCCAGCCAAACTCATGAGTTGTAATACAGTGAAATATTGTGTTTGGGGATGAAAATTTATATATTATAGATATCACCTTATCGTAGTTACGCGGACACTGCTTTTAGATACCCGTTTACAGTCAGCTTCCATTCTTTGATGACTGGAACTTTGATATGACCCTGGTTCCTGCTAATAATTCTAATAATACTCAACAACTGATCTCTCTGTTGGGTTTTAGGATTATTCAGATCCATGTCAAGAAGGTCCTTTTATAAGATAATCCATCTCCTACCTGATTTGGTGAGCAAATTATTTCAAACAACGCTGAGTCCTCAATACTACAGCAGGAGACATATTAGCTTCATAAATGGATGGTGTCATATACATTGTCGAAAAATAAAATTACAAAATACAATAAAGTAGGTAACAAAATCTTTCAAGAAGAACCAAATCAAGTATTTTTATAAGCATCTCTGCTTCAAACTTTGCAAGACTACTACTAGTTTGAAATGTCATCTAAGAGAATAGTCGAAAAGAATATTATTTCAGAAGGTTCTCGATAGTTAAGGGATAGCAATCATCTGTAAAGATAGACTAATCACTATATATATATATATATATATATAGTGCAATTAGAAGTAAACTCAAAACTGGTTAAATTGTCATTATGAATTTATTTCGCTGGAGAATATTATTATACTCCTCGTCTCATCAGATGACTTTACATGTTAGACTTAATAGCTATAACTTGAGTACTCATATAGATTTATATGATATTCCTCATATATTCTATATATGAATAATCCACACGCACTGTTATCGGACGCTGACTGGATATATATATATATATATATATATATAGGGTCAGGCAAAATGATCTCACACATTTGTAGGTTTAATAAAAGACAAATAAAGTAAAGAAACAAAAAAGTATTTTTATTTTCGAAAAGTGCATATAATGCCATTCTGTTTCATTAGGTTTTGAAAATTAAATCAGTCAAATGGAATCTGTTATTGTCTACACACTGTCGAAGGCGTTCACGAAAGTTGTCTATAACTAGGTGGGTCATTTCATGTGGAATGGCAGTAATTTCTTGACGAATTGCATCTTTAAGTTGTTCAATAGATTGAGGGCGATAACTGTATACCTTTGACTTGAGGTATCCCCAGAGAAATAAATCGCACGGATTTAAATCAGGTGTGTCAAATCATTTTGCCTGACCCTGTATATTTGGTGGAGTAATCAATTGTTTCTGTTGATGCTATTACGCGCTCACTTCCTGAGTAAAACAATTGTGAAAGGTATAAACCCCCTTATCTTCTGACTGATGGGTTAAATCGTAACATTGTTATTCTCCGATAAGGATGGTTTTAGCAATAAATAACCCACGAAGAATGTCATTCCATTAAACAAAGAGACCAAACAATTCCAAACCATCGCAAATTAGTCAATTATTTGATGTAATGTTTTGCTTATTTACGAGCTTTATCAGATGATAGTTGGAAAAAAATTACTATTAACAAAAGAACAATGGAAAAAACTAAATTGTTTCCAAAGACAGGTGATTTCTTTTACAGTATTTTTGACAAATTTTTAAAAAAGTTTCTAATACTTTATGTTTGGAGAAAAACTAACTTTTATGAAGAATTGGTTACGTTGCACTAATTTGTGGGTGAGACAATATATATATATTTATATATATATATATATATATATATGATAAATATATATATGATAAATATATATATATATATATATAAATAAATCTTTTAAAAGTTTCAAATACTTTATGTTTGGAGAAAAACTAACTTTTATGAAGAATTGGTTACGTTGCACTAATCTGTGGGTGAGACAATATATATATATATATATATATATATATATATGATAAATCTATATATATATATATATATATATATAGATTTATATAATTAATGCCATGGAAATTAGTCTGCAACCCCTGGGTTTCATGGAGTTTTTACAAAACAACAATCAACTGGCAGTTAAAAAAATGAAAAGATCAGGACGAACTCATAAGAGATGTACTCTTATGGACCCCCACACATGGCCGTGCAAAAGCAGGACGACCAGCACGAACATATATCCTATGTGAGGATACGGGATGTTGTCCTGAAGACCTACCTAGGGCGATGAACGATAGGGAGGAGTGGTGAGAGAGCGTCAGGGATATCCGTGCAACCAGCGCGATATGATGATGATGATGATATATATATATATATATATATATATATATATATATATATATATTCATTATCATTATTATTACTATTTCATTTACAAGTTCTAGCGTTATGATGCCACACAGACTGGTTCTCTCCTTGATCCCTGTTTATTTTCAGCTTCCTGGCTTTGGTCGGTAAGAACGTTGATGTAGCCCAGTTCCCGTTGTCTTTGTTGGTCACCAAGATTTTTCTTCCAAATATTATTCGGATTCAGGTCAAAAAGGTAGTTTGCAAGATTATCAATCTCCTAGCTTATTTTAAGCATCACTGTGTCATCAATACTAAAACAGGTGATATATTTTCATCATTGATTGTAACTGCTATGTTTACATTTTCAGAAAATGAAATCCCAAAACTCTAATGGTTGACGTTCATTTTGACCTATGTTCACTTTCATTATGAATATCATATATAAGTTAATAAATCTTCTTATAAACTTCTTAATGTCTTCAACATGGAGTGATAGTATTTTAGGATAATATTTACCATGAATACGATTGTTTGTATGTATGAGAATGTGTTAGTAATAAGGTTTGTTGGTTGGTTAGATGGGTGTCATGGCATATCAAACCTTGTTTATTTCATGCCAAATCTTGTTGACATATATTAAATAAATGTGATTAGTAAACGTTATTTGAAAGTGCTAGTGCTCATTTTTTGCACACATTTAAATGGTTTAAAGCAGTACTACTTAAGACGAATAGCTCTATTTAGTATTACTCATTTACACACAGTTAAATGGTTTCAACTATTGCTATTTAAAATTACGATTCAATTTTGCAGTCGCTTGTTTGTACACAATGAAATGGTTAAACATTTCTTTTTGACCCATTGATAAAACCCTAACAGTTACAATGACTCTGAGTCAGAGTGGATCTGAGAGTAATGGCAATGAAGCGGGCACTCCACATTAGCAGGCTAGAGCTTCACCATCAGATCGTTTAGCGTCATATCCGGGACACTTGTTGGTGAGGTCTTAACCCTCTGCAGAGATTAACTTGGCGTATTCTACCGCCCCAGCCGACTGGGATAGTCTGCGTTCAAGCAGAAGAAGTATATCCAATGTATTAATACTCCTCTCACTTTACAACTCGTATACATATTTGACACTAGGCGTGATCTTTTTACTGTAATTTGCCAAGTCGGCTGGGGCTGTAGAATACACTGACTGCAACTCTGCAGAGGGGTAAGACCCTCCAATGAGTGTCCTCGATATGACACTAAATAATCTGATGGTGAGGTTCCAGTAAAGCTGAGGCTTTGGGGAATACGATGCACCCCTTCATTGCCATTGCTCCCATTTCCACACTGTCCCAGCGTGATAGCACCTGATAGGGCCCTATCTATGGGTTAAATAGAACTAACGGCATACTTATGTTAAACTGATCTGCGTTGTGGAAACCTTACCCATCTTACTATAATGGACTCTTCTCTCCGTTATTAGTACAGAGATTTCGCTGCCAGAAGAGCAGATCATTATCGGTGTTATACGAACAGTACGAGACTTCTTACCTTTTCTATGTAACTCTATCTTTCTTGTGTAATATAATCTGTTATCTAATATCCGTGTTTGCGTTTTCATTAGTGACCCTTTCCGGGGCCACAACAATCTGTTTGACTAAACTGAATAGCTTGAAATAGAAATGGTCTTGACAATTAAACCGTACTTACATTTAAACTGCATGCTGATGCTAAACCGAATTATTTGAAATAGAACTGTTTTTGACATTGAAACTGTATTTACACGAAACTGAATTGTGTAACATAAAACTGTTTTGACATTTAACTGTGTGTGAACAAAATCGGTACCTATACTTAACTGAATTAGCTGAATTAGAGCTGCTTCACTTAATTGAATATCTTGAAATAGGAATGATTCAAACAATTAAACTGTGTACTCATGCTAAACTGAGATGTTTGAAATAGAAATGATTATTTACATAAAAATGGATTTGGCGTTAAATAACCTACAAAGGTTGATATGCCATAAAACCCAACCAACCAACCATTTTCTGTAATCTACCTCGATGATCCATTTGAAATTGGGATTTGAACTTCTGCATTGAAGATGGTTAAAATCATTTAGTCACCAAATAAGATAGAAGATTGATTATCCAGAAAAGGATTTCTTTGACCTGCTCCCAAATAAACTTAGCCAGAAATGACCGAGAGGTCAACAAAGACGAGGGCATTTGAATAAAATTAACCGGGACTCGGATCATATCAACATTCAATTGTTTAAATCAGAGCTGGATGTTTAATCATGAGTAAATTGAAAGTCATATTAAACCTCAAATTGTATTTTCAGCTATATATATATATATATATATATGTGTGTGTGTGTGTGTGTGTGTGTGTGTGTGTGTGTGTGTGTGTGTGAATCTATTCAGGTTACATATATAAATTCAAATGAATACATAAATAAGGATTTCATATTTTAGGTTATATATATATATTATTTAATTGCGAAATATTTTAGGTTATATATATATATATATATATTGCCCAGTCGGGTGGGGCTGTTGAATATAATGACTGCTTCTCTGCAAAGAGGTAAGACCCCTCGAAACTGTGCCGTGTCCTGGATTTGACACTAAACAACCTAATGGTGACGCTCCAGTAATGCTGGAGCTTCTGGGACTGCCGTGTACCCGTTTATTGCCATCACTCCATAGTCCACTCCAACCCGGAAAGATAGCACCTGATAGTGTTCTATCTATAGGTCAAATAGAAGTAAACTGTGTCCTTATGCTAAACTGAACTGTTTGAAATAGTACTTTTGACATTGAACCTGTGTATTTACGCTGAACTGGATTGTTTGAAATAGAACTATTTAGACGTTTAACTGTGTGTAAAAAGAAAAAAAATTATACTCAACTGAATTTTTTAAACTTTTATCAAAATGACTTAATTCGGTGTTAAATGACCCGAAAAATATTGATACGACGTAAAACCGAACAATCCACCAACCAACTAACCAACCATATATATATATATATATATATATTTAGTTTTACCAGCGTTTATATGTCTATTCTTTCGTTCATAAGGGAAAATCCGATGCGAAATGGCTAAAGTTCTGGACTGTTTCCTCGAAGTAAGTGAGTTCGAAATCTAGTCGCGTTATAACGTTCACTTTTGGACAAATACCCATGGAGAAGGTATGAACTCCCTTATCCCTTTGCAATTGTTCTTCTGCATGGATTGCTTCGATGTTAAATAACCCACGAAAGTTGATATGGCATTAAGCAAAGAACTCAAACCAAATCAAGTTGTGTGCATCTGGAGTAAATTTTATCGACCAATTCTTTGTGACATTAGCTATGTTTGATAGCCTTCTGCTATTTCTTTTTTTTTTTTCGGACGTTTGTTGTGATTGTCTCTGATATCCACGTTGCTACCGTATCGGCTGAGGCTTGAGCATACGCTGACTGCACCTCTGCATAGAGGAAATACCACCCAATCAACGAGTGTCATAGTGAATACCACTAAACTACGTCTGTCCGAGAGCTTTGGGGAATGTGAATACCCTTTCGTTGACATTACAGAGACGTCTACTCTGACCTGGATTGGTAGTACCTGTTAGGGCCCAATCTCTGGCCAAATAGAACTATTCAATCATGTACTAAGGAGAAGTATTATTAGTGATCGAAAACCATATATCTGTGAGCAATGTATTTATATTACATGGTGAAAATTGGAAACACATGTGATGATCATGATGAGATGACGTCATAACTTAGTAAGATGTCATCACACTAATCATATACCGAATTTGAGAATACATAAAAATTAGCAAATTTTGAAAATTGATCAGTTGAGGCAGTAGGCAGTTGTGGTTAGACGTTGGTACGAAACGGCCAGGTCAGGTGTGTCTCTTTGTGTCTGCCAAGCTGGAGTTTGTATATAGACCCTTAAGATATCTCTCTCTCTCTCTCCCTCCCTCTCTCTCTGTCTGTCTGTCTGTCTGTCTCTCTCTCTTTTTCTTTCTCTCTCTCTCTCTCTCTTTCTCTCTCTCTCTCTCTCTCGCTCTCGTTCTTGGGCTTCGGTGACAGCTACAAAAACTGTGAGCACTCAAAAAGTGAACACCTTCGTATCTGGACAAAAAACCGACAATTTTTCTCCATAAATATATTGGATATGTTATTGTTTCACCAATACGCTTCAATAAATAATTGTTACTTGTTAAGGGAGAATTTTTCTTGTCTAAGCAACTTCCTCCAACGAACCATCCCGACCATCAAAAGAAGTTTCTGGTGGACTGTTCTTTCCGAGGTGGGGATCTTTCAAATACAAGGTGGGAACAGAAGGAATTGATAATTAAACAACCCGGAAACAAATATGGAAGTCACGGAGCCAACACCATATAGTACCACATTTGGTAATGTTACCACCAAAGTATTACATTTGGTTCTGGTGTCCTGACAATTTTTTAATATCACATTTGACACCGTTACTAGGATAGTATTACAGTGTTTTACTCCTATACCGGTAGCAATACCAGGAGCTAAGTCTGCATACTATTTAACCGTAGATGGAGGGATAATAAATGGATGTATACCTTTCCCAAGGGTATTAGCGCGATGTGAAATGCATCTAGGATTTAAACTCAGTCACCGTGACCATTTACAATAATGTTACAGTAGTGTAATTAGGTTTGGTTTGGTTTGGTTTGTTTCTTTTTTTTTATTTAATGGTATATCAACCTTTGTAGGTTATTTAATGCCAAAGCCATTATCCTAGAAGAACAGTTGTTGTACTATTTATCCCGTAGCTGGGAGGATAAGAGAGTTCATACATTTCCCAGGGGTATTTGCCCAAAAGTGAACGTAATAGCACGATAGGAATACAAACCCTCTTACTACAATTCCGCAGTCCATCGCTTTAACCATTACACCACGAGGACAACCCCAGTAGTGTAATTACGTAATCATACACTTACAAACACACATACACACACATGTACACATACGTAAATATATATATATGTGTGTGTGTGTGTGTGTGTGTGTGTGTGTGTGTGTGTGTGTGTGTGTGTGTGTGTGTGTGTGTACGTGAGGTTTGTATTGATTTGTACATTTTAGTCAATGCCAAATTAGCAGAAGACCATATTCAAAGAAAAAAAAAACTTCATTTATAATTGCTTGCAAATCTATATAACAGCATACCAACTTAATTACGGAACCATAATTTATAAATGCACTCTCATATTTTAATGTTTTTTTTACTTGTTTTATTTTAGCTCCATTGTTTTGGAAAGTGTTATTACTTTTTTTCTTCATAATTAACTAAAAAAAGATAAATAAAAAATTCAATGCTGATTAATTAAATTTGTGTGCATATAAATCAAAGGACCTCCAAAGTCAACTACAGATACTAAACATTTATTGGCAACCGGTTTAATCAATTCTCAATTGTATTACATATTGAGAGATCATTTTTGTTTTTCCAATGTTTTTTTTTCTTTTCCTTATCAATAATATTTCCCTTTCATTACTCAGAGTTCCACGTTATAAAAGTAAAACCTCGCTGTGAAGCAGCACAGATACACACACACACACACACACACACACACACACACACACACACCCATGCGCGTACACACAAAATGCTCTACAGTGAGGAGATAAATAATTTATGATAATATAAGTTTTGCTTGTATATTGTTTCACTTGGCCAAATGAGTTGAGAGTTCACCAATGGTGCAGAAGGCCGGGGTTCAATCCCAGGCCGACTCATACCAAAGACTCAAAAAATGGTACTTGATGTCGCCTTGCTTGGCTGCATTATAAGGTAAGGGTAAAGTGGAGCAATCCACGTAATGGAGTAGCGCCTTCCCCTACACCTCGATGTAGTAGCTATTGAAAAGGGAGCTTTTGCCCCCCACTCGACTAAGGTCGCCAATTTTACCTTAGCTTTTTACATACGAGAATTAATGCATCTCTGGCTTATAAGGAAATCCATTTTTATTGACAACTGTTATAAATCGGCGGTACTGCAAATTATATATATATATATATTACAACCCCTCCGCACGATCAGGGTGTAACACAAGGTAAATTTTACGCGGAGTTTTTGTAGTTTGAATTCAGAGTTTTCCTTTTCCTGAACTGGTTGCCATAACAAGCTTGAAGAGTCCAGTTTGCCCAACTATTTGCCCATAGCTGACGGGAGAAGAGCTAGATTCTTACCCTTTCCCGAAGGTGTTAGCGCTGTGTAAAAATGCAAACAGTCTAGTACAGGATTTGAACTCGTATCACTGTATCCATTTCCATATGACAGTAAACATTGTACCACAAATGCGCTCTCTCTCTCTCTCTCTCTCTCTCTCTATATATATATATATATATATATATATATATATATATATATAACTGTATATTTATTTTGCAGATTTTCTATTCCAGTAACTCAACCTAACATTGAATCAAAAATCAAACTACCAGGAATTCTCTTCGTCTTTTTGCTGGCAGCTGCGCATTGACGTGTCTTTTCATCAGGAACATTTTGTTTGCATTCACCGTCCTTCAACATTCTGACTCCTTCCGCATCGAAAATTCCCATTTCCAAACAGTTTTCCTGTTTTTCAACCTTTTTCTATCTGTTTATTTCATCATCTTTCCTTTTTTTTTTTTTTTCCTTTTTTATTTTTTACCTTCCCCAAACATTGAAGAGACTTCAAGTCGACCATGCGAAAGAAAGACAAACCGCATACCAGTGTGATTTCTCTTCCACAAGACATGACAAAACAAATAGCATAAAATAAGATAAAAAGAAATTTACAAGAAACAAAAGAATAGGTGGATTTTGTTGTAAAAGGAGTTTGAGGATATTTCATTAATACTGGAATTTCGAATATTCCTTCTTAATTAGATGAAACATTTTCACTTAGTATTGAATATTAACTGATAGTTCTATGATGTCAATTGACTTTTTTTAGATTCATTTATTTATTCATTGATTAATTTTGAAGGCTTGTCAAATCGTCAAGAGGTATTTTACATCTAAAGGTTAAGAAAATGCGTTTATGGTGCAATTCTATTTACATTTTTTTTATGTAATTGTTTCTTAAGAGTTTTCTGCGCCTCAAAATATACCAAATATTCCTATTCTATACGAATGATAATCATCATCATGTCCCACTGCTAGCAGGGATATCCTTGACCCTTTAACACCACCCGTTTCTATCGTTCATCACTCCCGGAAGTTCTTCCAGGCTACGTCCTGTATCGGCACAGAGTTGTCGCATATAGGTTCTAGCTAGTCTTCCAACCTTTGCTCGTCAATGTGCCGGGGTCCACAGGAGTACATCGCTTATGAATTCGTCCTTACTTCTCCAGCAGAGTCCTGCGTGTCTGGTTCGTTTAATTGGATAGTTTTTCTGATTGGTGGTAGGTGGCTGTACAGCTGCTGTTTCTAGCTTGTTGCCTCCAGAATTTGTCCAGTACAGCTCGCAGCACTCTCGTGTAGTTGTCGTCCAGCTTTTTCTCCGTACGTTTAGTTAGCATCCATGTGGGGCATCCATATAGCACTATAGACACAACTGCAACTTATTTTATTTTATCACTCCTGTCTGACTTCCATATAACCGATAGCCTTTCAATAGCTGTCCAAGCCTTTGATATTCACGTTATTTTCTGTTGATGAGATCCTGCTTCCAAGGTAGGTGAACTTGTCCACTAGTTTCAGAGAACTACCCTTTAGTGTGGAGATGTCACCTCTTTGATTAAAGCACGTGTATTCTGTTTTGTCTGCGTTGACATGGAGGCCTATGTCACTAGCTGCTCGTTCCAGACTATGTAGCAGGGATTCAGCTTGGGTGGAAAAATTTGCTAGAGGCACTATGTCATCGGGATAGTCCGCATCCATAATAGTTTGTTCGGTGTATCTTCTTCTTTCCTTTGCTAGCTTGAAACCTTTTTCTTTCATTAAATCTATGGACGTTCTAAGCACGTAGACTAGACAGATTATAAACAGGTATGGGGCTGATATATCTCATTGCAGCGCACATGCTACAATGTCGAAGTTGTCTGTATCTCCATCCGATGAGCAGATTTTACTTTCGCGTTTTATATAGCATAATTATGGCTTCGATGGTTTCTTTGGGGAGGTTGTAGGCGAGAAGTATTTGCTCAATTTGTCCTCTGTGTGTGGAGTGAAATGCCTTGGAGAAATCGACGAATAATAGTGTTGCTTCGAAGTTTTTTGCACGAAGACCGACTATAAGACGACAGTTAGTCAAAATTTGTGATGTAGCGGATCGATTTCTCCGGAAGCCATTTTGGTTCTTCCTAAATATTTTTCAATTTTTGGTTTTATGTGGTTGCGTAATAGAGCGTTTTAGATCTTGGCCGTTATGGATGAAAGTGTTATGCCTCGGTAATTCTTGGTTATTCCGAGATCACTCTTCTTGGGGAATGGGAGGATGCATCACTTTGTCCATTTGTCTATTGTGTTCTGATTATATGTGACGTTACAATACCGGAGCAGTATGCCATCGAATTCTCTTGTCTTCCATACTTCTGGGGGTTCCCACTATACTATTGCCCAGAAGGCTTGTGTTGTAAAATAGACTGACTGCTTCTAAGCAGTAAGGTTAGACCCCCCTCATACGAGTGTCCTTGATATGAAACTAAACAGTCTGTAATGCTGGAGCTTTAGAGAATACACTGTGCCCCTTCATTGCCATCGATCCCAAGTCTACACTGGTCCAGAGTGGTAGCACCTAATAGGGTCCTTTTTATGGGTCAAATAGAGGTAAACTGTGTACTTATGCTAAACTGAATTGTTTGAAATAGAACTATTTTTGACATTGAAAATGTGTACTTATACTAAACTGAATTATTTGAAATAGAACTGTCTGAACTTTTCCTTAGCTGAATTGCTTGAAAAAGGACTGTTTTTGACATTGAAACTGTGTATTTACGCTTAACTGATTTTTTTTAAATAGAAATGTTTTGACATTTGACTGGACTGTTTTGACATTTAACCGTTTGTAAAAACTATACTCATACTAAACTGATTTTTTAAAATTTAATTCGGTGACAAATGAGCCGAAAAGGTTTGATACACCGTAAAACAAAACAGCCAACCAACCCACTTTACTAGGGTTTCAAGTCGTCTAATCAAATACTGATAAATACATTATTTCAAGTAATTAATTCTATTTAATTATACTCGTTTATAAGCACAGAGTTATATGATTTCAAGTAACTTATAATAATTATTAGTAATTAATTAAAGCTTCATGTGACTCTTCTTAATACAAACAATTGGCATTTATATGATATCAAGTATTTTTATCTTATCTCGATAACTTGTATGCAGTTGTATGGTATCAGGTATTCGTACCAAATACAAATAATCATATAATTTCAAGTAATTATTTCGATTTAATTAAAGTCATTTGACTGTAAACAGTTATATACTTTCAAGTAACTAATCATAATCCTTAGAAAGCAATTATAGTTTCAAGTAACTATTTTTGATACAAATAATATGCAATTATATGGCATTAAGTATTCCTATCGAATATGGATTTTTCAACAGATCTATTTGAAGAATAGATCGAACCCTAACAGTTATTACCAATCTGGGTCAGAGTGGACCTGAAAGTAATGGCAATGAACTGTTATCACGCACTCTTCAGATCTCCAGAAATTAAATCTCACCACAAAATGCAGTTTAGACTCATACTGAGAATACCGCTTTTTAAAGGTGTTTTACATCCATGCTGTCATAATATTCTAAACTCCACCAACAAAACAGAGTTTAAGATTTAGGTTACATCTCCTTTCAGTTTTAAATTAAGTTTGATTTCTTTGCTTAATGGCATATCAATCTTTGTGGGTTATTTAATACCAAAGCTAAATTGTAGAAGAATAGCAGTGAAAGTATTTAACCGATAGTCCAGATGATAAGAAGGTTCAAACCTTAACCAAGATTATAAGTCTCAAAGCACCGGAGTTCAAATTTGCTTACTAAGATATCGCAGTCTAGCACATCATCCACTATATGACAGGGACTCTTTTTTTTAGCCTTAGACATCTGATAGTTCAACACACTGGTCAGGATAAATCTTTTTACCGAAGGAGAAAGGATGCAATTTTAAAACTAGCTTAGAACCTATTTTTGTGCTTGACTTCTGATGTTTATTAAAAATATAAACTTAATATCAAAATAATTGCGATAAAAATTAGAATTTAAGAAATACTTGTCATTATTTTAAGATCGGAAGGAGTCCGTTGTGACATGATGGGTAAATTGTTGGACTGTACCATCAAAGTAAGCATGTTCGAACTCCAGTCGAGCTATTACGTTCACCTTTGGTCTAATATCCTTGATAAAGATATGAACTCTCTAATTCCACGGCTATAGATTAAATTGTATCACTGCTGGTTTTAAAGAAAGTTTGCACTAAATAACTTACAAAAACTTTTTTCTGCTAGATAATTGCTGTATAAAGATGACATGAAACCGATACTCGCAGAGAAGCATCTATGCTATGAAATATATTCAAAAACTAATAGATATCTATTAATTATTATAGATAGATAGATATAGAGATAGATCTCTTTCTCTCTATATATATATATATATATACACACACAAATACACACACACACATATATATATATATATATATACTATAACGGAGAACCTAGCCGAATAAATTTATTAATCAGAAATGGATTTTAGAAGAATAACCTAGTACATAAACAAAGAATGAATCGAGGAAATATTTTTTCCTTATTTTCGTGAGAATAGAACAAATCGAAAACGTATATTGTTTTTGTTTTGTTTTGTTTTCTTAAAAATGCATTGTTATTATTCAGCTTGAAATAAGAAGGAAAATCCAGACGAATTTGTTTTGACTGAAAAACTTGTAAAAGCTGGAATTGTTTAGGGAATTGTTATTTCGATCGTTCCCTTACCATCGAAACCGACACGTGTGTTCACTCAGGGGTCAAGGCTTGACAGTAATGACAAGCCAGGTGGGCTTCGTATAATTGTATTAGGAAACGAAAAGTTTTAATATATTTTTTTCTAATTTCGAAGCATGGGAAGTTTTATTTTACCATTATGAATAAAACGACTGTTGACGTCATTATTCTATAGGCATGGTAACGGTCTACGGTGAAGAATAGGTTAAGTTGACAAATTAGAAAAGACCGATCTTGTTGGGTTGAGGTAGGAACAAATTGAGTACTGAAGGTAGAGGAAATCGACAGGGTAAAATTAATTATTGGAATCTAAGTAAGGAAAAATTAATATTACCAACAGTCCCGCAACCCCAACCCCTCGATAGAATAAGCAATAAACAATTCATGTTAGTTGCGAAAGACCAGCACGGAACAATTAAGAGACTTCACGATACTATCAGTCTTGGCCATTTACCAGACTTCCTAACACTGAAAAACCAAGAAAAGTGAATATAATATGCTGCTTGAAATATCCTTGTACCAGATAATCAACAGGAGAGAGAAGCTAGGAGAGACTGTGAAAAACTAGCATGATCGCTACTGGAGATTATCTTCTGCCAGACTATAGAAAGCAAGGAGAGAAAAGCCGAGAGTTAATAAGATTATTTGAGAGAACTTGTGCCTGAATCTGAATGCAGAGACATTGACTGAATCTTCATTTGTGAGCTACGTCTCTGTCCTATTACTATTGACTATCGGGAAGGGTAAATATATGTACCATTTTAAAGACTTAAAAAATAAATAAATATCATTGTTTGTTGCAAAACTGTGTCCTGTTCTCTGTGTTGGCATTCGCACTTTTTTTATTGTGTGGTCTCATCCGTCCACTCATCTACTGGTTTCTCCGATTAGTGATCGATTTACTCTCCAAATTGAAAACATAATGTGGGCAGATCTGTAGATCGACCGTGCTGTCCGGTGACAAGAACAGCCAAGTAGAACGGTCAACGGATTGAAAGTAGAACGTCCTTAGTGATTGAGGGAAGCAGGTGTACTGCTACTTATATATGTATGTATATGTGTGAATTTGTTCTTTCCATTCTTCAGAGGACATATGTATGCATTATGGTGTGTACTTAACTTTTTACTTGATAATGCAACTAGACCGTACTTGTGTATAAAAAATCTAAATCTCTAACTTTCTTCTCCTTACGACCAACCGAATAGGCTTGCAAATGAATAATGTATACTATACCGCTAGTTCTATATATATATATATATATATATATATATATATATATATATATATTGCTTTTGGCAAATTCATCAAGATCAGTCTGATTCAGCAAAAAATTATGAAAAACCTATTTCTTGTAATTAAGTCTCTGGGAACTGGCTTCATTTTGTCGGCTCTATATTTCAAGCGGCTCTACCATGTCTGTTCCCAGAGGCACAAATTTATTCTTGAAAGTACAACTGGTTCGTGTTTATTTCCAAATGGCACGGAAATAGACCTCCAAATGGATAGATACATAGATATAGTGTGATACGGGATCATTAAAAGATAGTTATTTATTGGGATGAATTATATATACGTAAGCAGAAATCGATTATATATATATATATATATATATATATATATATATATATATATATATATATATATATAGGGAGATAATGTGTGTGTGCGCGTTTGTGTATGTGTGTGCTCTGCTTCGTATGAATAAAAATCGACATACAGGTTTTTCTTATCATTTCTTTCGTTTTGTTCAGTGTCTGTATATCATAGATATACTAATGCTAGCATTGGTCTTTGGTGAGTATCGACTTGATAAATTATCTTTATCGTATCCATTTTACCCACGCTAGCATTCAATAATATTAATACATCATTTAGTAATAATTCATTACCAACAGTGTTTTACTACACTGTGATAATTTCGAAGCTTTTAAATCTTAGCTTAAGAAAAAGCCATAAGCAAAGTTTTGAATACCTTTCCTTTCCCACTCTTTAATTGTTCACAACAATCGGCGTCCCTGATTATGATGATCTTAAAAGCAGTTACAGCGTTCACCAGTATTTTTCCAATTTTTTAAAGTATTTAATAAAGTTTTTCAGTTGATTACCACCTATAGGGTGCTAAGTATTTATAGCTATATAAACACTCTATCAAATTAGTTTTCTGGATTTATTTCTCTTCCAGAATTAGATTAAACAAAGATCAATGGACAAGAGTATTAGTGTGTCCGTTAAGTATTTATTTCATCCACAGCTTTGAATTATTAGTCAACCAGACATGACAGAAGCTAAGTTGAATAGCACCATTTTTCATCTAGAATTAGTTTATCATCTTTGGTATCCGACATTTTATCTTTTATAGAGCATTTTAAATTGATTGGTTGTTTAGGTTATATGGCACATCAACTTTTGTGGGTTATTTAATGACAAATCCATTTTTATATAAATAATTAGTTCTATTTTAAACAACTCGATTGAGCTTGAGTACACAGGTTAATTGTCCAAAACATTTCTATTTCAAGCTATTCAGTTTAGCAAACAGTTCTAATTCAAACAATTCAGTTTAGTATAAGTATGGATTTTATTTACACACAGTTAAATGTCAAAACATTTCTATTTCTTAAAAATTCAGTTTAACGTAAGTACAGTTTAAATGTCAAAACAGTTCCATTTTTTGTATAGTAATCAAACATGATTTACGAAATTAAAGGAACGAACGAAACAATTCTTTATAAAAATATATCTCTCATTATATTCTCGAAAGGGGCACACAGTTTGTTGTTAGTTTGAGAGATAGATCGAGAGACATATACTCAGACAGGGGACTTCTTCTTGTCCCATATCTTCTTCCGGGAGCCAGGGGGTGCCAACGCTTGCACCCACTTGCAAGCCGTATCGTCAGAGACGTCTGAGATGCATCTGATCGGCTGCCTATCCCTGGCTCGACTCCCGATTCTCTGGACTAAAACTGACTGCGTGGTTCTCATATAACGTGGTCTCCTTCATGTTACACACCTGCTTGACCGGCTTGCCCCGACGCACTGCTATCTCCCTGTTTACTAATCCCAACGTGACGGCTTGTCAAAGCACATAGTGTCGCAAGGAACGAACCGAAAATCCATGTCTTATGTTAGAAAACACATTTAAAACAATTCAGTTTAGCATTAAGTACGCAGTTAGAATGTAAGTTCACAGTTTAATTGTCAAAACCATTTCTATTTCAAGTTATTCATTTTAATCGAACAGTTCTATTTCAAGAATTCAGTTTAGCATAATTATTCCGTTTAAATATCAAAACAGTTCTGTTTCAAAAAATTCACTTTAGGATAAGTAGGCAGTTTAAATATCAAAACAGTTCTATTTCAAGTAATTTATTTTAGCATAAGTACGCAGGTTAGTTCTATTTAACCCATGGATAGGACGCTATCAGGTGCTACCACTCCGGGACAGAGTGGACCTAGTAGCGAAGCATTTCAGAGTTTAACCCCATTAAGATTAATATTTAAAAATGCCAACAGATTTTTTTTTTGCTAACTGAATGAATTCCAAAAGAGTAATACTTATACAGCATTTAATAAACATATACAACACGTGCGAACAGATGCAGGGAACATTTGTACATATCATTTGCGATTTAAAATATTTAAAAATGGTGATTGCGATATATAAGAAAAATCGAAAAAGAAAACACTTTTAATTATGAATTTTTGAAGGAAACTATCAAACTGGATTCAAACCAAATCAGCCCCAGATGGCTGAGGGGTAAGACTCCCCCAATGAATGTTCTAGTTATGACACTAAACAATCTGATGGTGAGGGTCTAGGAATGCTGGAGCTTTTGGGGATGCAGAGTAGCCTTTCAAGCTATCATTCCCATGTACACTCTGTTCCAGAGTGATAGCACCTGATAGAGTCCAATCTATGGATCAAATAGAACAAAACTATGTACTCATCCTAAACTGAATTGTTTGAAATAGAACTATTTTTGACATTGAAACTGTGTACTTATGCTAAACTTAATTGTTTGAAATAGAATTGTTTTTAACATTGAAACTGTGTACTAATGCTAAACTGAATTGTTTGAAATAGAATTGTTTGTATGCATAAAAATGGATTTGGCATTAAATAACCTACAATGGTTGATGTGCCATAAAACCAAACCAAAAAAAAACTAAATCAGTAAATATTAGGCGCAAAAAATTAAAGTTTCATATTCAACTGTACATGAATATTTCAAGCAAGTTCAGTTTAGGTTTCTTTGTTTAATGGTATATCAACCTTCGAGGATTATTTAATGTCAAAGCTATCCTTTTAGAAGAACAGTCGTAGTGATAAGGGTGTTCAAACCTTTTAATCCAACAGTAAGCATCATAGTACGATTGGAGTTCGAACGCGCTTACTACGATTTCAAAGTCGAACACGTTAGCCATTACATTATAGGAACTTCCCTCGAATTCGAAAAACGTACAAAGAGTGAATTTGGGTCCGTCGTGAGTTTTCTCTTGTAAACCGAATGCAACACACTACCATCTGCAGCAATTTTTTTGCTAGTAAAATAATCTTTTTATTTCTTTTCCATTGCGTTGGTCCAAATGATTAAAAACAGATTCTTCATGTCAAGTGAGAACAAAATAGGTAGTGCTTATCACAAAATCAGAGGACATGGCCAAAAGCAAAACCAGATATCCATCCACAGGAGTTGCTGCTTTGCGTCTCTTGTAATATGAAAAATATTGTCTATAACGAGCTATTGAAACATGGAGGTATATTACTACACAAGCTTTTTTTCTGGCAACTTGCTCTAGCATTATGTCGTCAGAGTCTAGATCTATTATTCTCTAGTGAGACAATACTAGGCCACACTGCCAAAAAAAGGCTAAGAAATAATAAATCATTACGATGGGTTGTTTGTCTAATTACATCAGCCATAATCACCAGATTTAATTCTTACAGATGTTATAATGCCAAATTTATTGTTATCGTACGACGGATTAACTGCAACCTGTAGTGAATTTCCTTTTTGTGGGAGTTCGAAGTACCCCTTCAGTGCCCTTACTCCCAGATCCACTGACCAGGAATGGTAATACCTTTTAGCATCTCATCCATAGCTTAAATGTCTGTTTGAAATAAATTTCTATCAGATAGTAATATAACTGTGTGCAATTTATTTGTATTAAAAATAATTACTTGAAGCTATAACTGTTTACTAATATCATTATTAGTTACTTGAAATCATAAAACTGTTTGCAAACAGATGGTTATTATTAAATATGAATCCTTACTTTAAAACCATCTAATATATATAAATTAATTGTATTACATAGAAATACTTGATTCCATATAAGTGTGCAAACGAATAATTACTATTGTCAAATGAAAAGGTGCTATTAAAAAATGATTGAAAATATAGTTATGATTCAAGTTAAACATTTACAATTAATCAAATTTCGATATTAAATAACCTTTAAATAAACTAAAGCAGTTGAACTATCAACTAAAACAGAAAACAATCATAACCCTAACCAATAATTTTTATTCACTGTAATATGTCCAACGGAAAGCGTCCATCACATTTTTTTTGTAAAATTCGAGATTTCAATTTGTAATTTTTTTGGTTTCTAGTTATATTTTATTTTATCGTATTTCATTTGTTCCTGAGGCCTTTTGGGTCATCTTCACTTTTTATCATTATCTTTCATCAACCTTTTTAAAAAAAATTTTTAAAAAAGAACACATGCACTATTTATGCAATGTTTATATAAAGATCAAATTCTCGTAAGTAATTTCTCCAATAGTTACCCCAAATGCTCTCTTAAATTCTTTCTCTTACCATGATTTCTGAAATCATCCAATTTAATCTTAAAATTGCTTACACTTTTTTCTGATTCGGCAAGTTTTAGAAAAATATATTATTCTATTAGCAAAAGATCCAATTGGTTAGCATACTTAGTTTTTGAAATCTGCCTAGACAGTAAATTTCCTCTCCGAGAAGAACGATTGCAGAAAAAATGCCTACCATAATTAGAAAGTCCATTAATTTTTTTTTTCAATTAAATCATCTCTCGTTCTTTTTTCTTGTAAAGTAGCTAAACCTAATTTCCTTTATATGTCCCTTCAACTGTAATGTTTTACCTTTTTTATTATTTTCTTACCTTTCTTTCTACGCCCTTTAGTCTCCATATAACAGTTCGACTATATAACAAGCTTTAGAAATATCTAACTAGATTTAGACGCATACAATTACTACATTCTTATACTTAGCTGCCGTACACTTTGGTGGAAATTTTGATCTTCTGTCTCGCAAATTTCGAAAGGGATAGTTATAGGTCTTAGATACGTTGCACAGGTTATTACTCTTCTAAATACTTTTGTAAATAATGAATCTAATACGATGACAAATACGATAATGTGTATTCTTATATAGTAGTTGCCAAGTCGGCTGGAGCTGTAGAATCCAATGACTGCTTCTCTTCAGAGGTATCAGACACCCCAACGAGTGTCCTGTAATAATACTGGAGCTTTGAGGAATGTGGGGTGTCCCTTCATTGCAATCGCTACTAGGTCCACTCTGACCTGGAGTCATAGCACCTGATAGGGGCCTATCTATGGTTCAAATAAAACTAAATTGTCTACTTATGCTAAATTGAAATGTTTGAAATAGAACTGTTTTGGACATTGAAACTGTGTATTTATGCTAATCGGAATCGTTTAAAATTGAACTGTTCTTAACATTTAAACTGGGTATTTATGCTAAACTGAATTGGTTAAAATAAAAGTGTTTTGGCATTGAAACTCTGTAGTTATTCTAAACTGAATTGTTTGAAATAGAAATGTTTTTAATATTCAAACTCTGTATTCATGCTTGATTGAATTGTTTGAAATACAACTGTTTTGTGGCATTAAATGGTTGACGTGCCATAAATCCAAACCAAACCAACCAAACCTTGCATACCAGTTCCGACAATAAAAACGTTTAATCCTTCGTTTGATTCCTTATTTTCGTTGGTTTCCGGTAAAACAAGCAGCAGAAACCAGAACGCATTACCCTGCCATTCAATCGTAAATATTTAATATGCTTAGCTTCACTCTGGCACAAGGCCAGAAGTATTGTGCACTAATTTTTGCTTATTGTTATACATAAGCCTAAAGTTGCTTACAGAGTATGTAGTTACGTGATCATCCATCCAAGTTGTGAGCAATTTCAGGCCTGCATAATTTGAAGGGAACCCTCCCTTGCAATGCGACGAGCTGGCAAATCCTGCTACCTGAAAGTTTTTATTTAGTAAGCTAATCGATACCAAATTTGTATGGTACTTAGTCAAAACAGAAATCTCTGACAATTGCCTACTTATCTTGATAAATATTACACCACTTTCATAAAATTCCTCGTTCCAAAAACATCTTTCGTTAACTGAAATGGTGTTAAGAGAACACACAGAGACCATTATTTTAGCTCGAATTTTTTTTCAAAACTGATACCAGAATAATTGTCTTTTAACTACTATTGTTAATACCTGTTCCTTAAGAGTCACGTAAGTGATAATAAATTTCGTCGTCAGAGAAATGGAGCGATTTAAGTTTTCCCGTAATTTTAAATCAAACTTTGAGCATACGTCAAAAATTTTGCATCAAGTTGCTTTTGCCAAGGTCGAGAAAGGTGACGACTCTCAATGGACTGATAGATACCAAGCCCATCTCATCCTTTCCGAGAGTTGGTTGTTGGTTGTTTTGGTGGGGTTTTACAGCATATCAATCATTGTGGGTTATTTAATGCCAAATCCATTTTATAAAAATGATTAGTTCTTTTTTTTTATTTTTCTTCTTAATCGGAGAAAAAAATAACGAAAAGGACGTGAAGAAAAAAAAAAGAAATGAAAATATAAAAAGAAGGAAAGGAAAGGAAGTGAAAATAAGTATAAAAGAATAAATAGAAAACTGACGAGGACCAATTCGAAATGATGAAGATGGAAACGGAAGGATACTGAAGAAATAATATATAGTATTTCAATTAAAGACATAACTAGGAAGAAAAACATTGATGTAAAAGGAAAATAAAGAAAAGCGAGAAGGAATGCATGAGATTAAAATAATAATTCATATTTGTAAGAAATGGAATAATCAATTAAAATATATAGTAAAAAGCAAATTGATAGAAAGTATATCAAATCAGTAATAATAAGTAAGGACACATTATCAAAAGAAAAGAAAAGAAAAGAAAGAAAGAAAGAAAGAAAGAAAGAAAGAAAGAAAGAAAGGCTTTGGAAAAAGGAGAATAAGATATTAAATAATCTCGAACATAGTGTTGTCAAAAGAAAGAAAGAAAGAAAGAAAGAAAGAAAGAAAGAAAGAAATAAAGAAAGAAAGAAAGAAAGAAAGGCTTTGGAAAAAGGAGAATAAGATATTAAATAATCTCGAACATAGTGTTGTCAAAAGAAAGAAAGAAAGAAAGAAAGAAAGTAAGAAAGAAAGAACATTTTAAATGTGAAGAAATAATTCTAAAAGTAACACCCAATTGTTATGTTGTGTAAATAAAAGAAGAAAATAATTTTTAAAAAGAACTATACCAAACGGGAAATAAAACAACCAGTAAAAATATGTATCAACATTTATAAAAGAAAGGACAAAAAGAACAGCACATTAATAGAAAATAGGTTTCATACTGATTCAAATAAATTAAAGAAAGAAAGAAAGAAAGAATGTGAAATATGGAGGAGAATGGGTATAAAAAAATAGATGAATTGTAAAAATGTCTTGTAAACAAAAATAAAGAAAGAACTGTGTGAAATAGAAAAGTTAAAATAATGAAAGAAAGAAAAAGTGCATAAAATACTGAGAAAGATGGGAGTAAAAAGAAATGAAATATAGTGTCACAGTATATTTAGAATTAAAAAAAAAAAAGAGTTGATTAAGAAATACTAAAATTGGATATTTAAAAAGATGGATCTAATAAAAATGGCAAATAAAAAAAATTTAAAGAAAGAAAGAAATGTTTCATTCTAAAACAACAACATCCTGGAAGTTTAATTGTTTACACATGAGTTACTTATGATAACAGCTATTACCGTTTGTTCATTGGATGCTTAATGTCAATCGAGGCTAAATTTCGCTCACGGTCA